>BEHA01000384.1:53566-65491 GCA_002897215.1 Eschscholzia californica subsp. californica | reverse complement strand
AGAAATGCACAAACATACTTCGGAATGAAGCAGCATTCTCTCATCATAACCAACTATCGTGCAATCCTTCATGCATGGTTTCTCTGTTTTCGCATCTACAAAGATTAAAAAGTTCATTCAGGAGCCAAAATATATATCGGAAGATGCGTTTATAATAAATTGAAACCTCACCTTTGTCACAAAGTTTCTCAATGAAATTGTAATTCAAAGTTTCACATATAATAGGAGAGACCTATATGTTTAGAGACAAGTGCATCTCCTATCGGTGTCACAAAGTTTCTCAATGAAATTGTAATTCAAAGTTTCACATATAATAGGAGATACCTATATGTTTAGAGACAAGTGCATCTCCTATCGGTGTCAATATATAGCTCAATTGATTTGAACTGTCAACCCATTAGGAACTGCCAGTTAAAAGGCAGCTTAATTGCACGAAATAGAGGCACCCATGTTAGGTGACATTACCAAAATAGATGCAAGCAGACAGAACTAAAGAAGGATGTGTTGCTGTGGGCAACAAATGTCCATGTACCAGCAATTATATGAAAATTAATATCCATATAGTACAGTAATAGTAATTAAATAAACCAATGTTCTCCTCAACCTCAGGTTATGGAAAACTAACTCTTACTTCAGCATAAGCAGCACGAAGGCCTCAATATAGAAGATTTTATGTAAGAGAAAAGTTAAAGTTGCATTGCTTGTTTACATACAAAAGTGGATCCCCACAATTCCAAGTACAAGAAAGTGCTCTCATTGTATCAGGGACCTTAAGAAGAGAAAAAACCAACCAGTTGTTTAACTTCCTCTTCATGGATATCAATGGAAGGACAAACACATAAACCAAATATGTAACTAGGGAAGATAAAACTTGGTTACCTTTACATTTTGACCGGTCCTGAGCTTGAGTCGCTTCTTGTGTAAACGATGGAGCGAGAGACCCATTGGTAAGGATGTCAGAATCCTTATGTTCCCCACACACCTGCTCGGAGCAAAAACACATCAAGTTATATCCACAGGTCCACAATGATTTCTTTTAAAAGATAATTGTATCCAATGGAGTAAGATTTAGGATAAGTATAGGTTATAAAAGGAAGGATTCAAGTGTTTGATGCGTATTATTAATACTTCATACTTCTCCTAATAATATCATTTCAATCATTTTCTTCCTATTCTTTGTATCTAAAACTAATACATCACATGTGATATCGTAGAGATGAGCAGTCTCGCCCACATTCATGCTAACGTTTCTACATCTTGAAGGACCATAACATATAGAAAGGAAATAATTATCCAGACTACAGAAAACATACAATGCACCCAAACAACAATGAAATATAACCAAAATGATGTTCCAAATATAAGGTCACAACCATACATCACAGTGGATAAATTCGTCCCAGTTCTTCATCGTACAATTGGTGCAAAACCAATTTTCGCTGGATGCATGATTTTCAAAAGGTTCCCAGTCACTATCTTCATCGTCATCAGTGTCTTGAAAATTATACATATCTTGCAATGTCATTTCTTTATGCTGCTTACGAATTTTCTGCAGTGATAGACATGGAAAGTGTGATTTTCGTGCGCCGGCAAGCAAAGCAACAAAATTTATCAGCCCGTGGATCATGTGTTAGTAATTGACCCATGCATTTTGCTTACGTGTGCATCATTATTTCGCATGCCCCCGTTGGAATGATGACCTCCATTTGTGCTGCTCCTTGCTGATGACTTTTGTCCCCTACCATTTTCATGGTGACAAGGAATAGCTATAACTATTTCAGGCATATCAGTATTACTCTGGTACTGAAGATGGCCTTTTTGCTTGTGATGATTGTTTCTGCCTTCTCCACTTTTACGATGACAATTTTCCAGCATTTCAGAATCCATTTGTTTCCTCTAATCCTTCCTCAGAGAAGTACAATCATGAGAATCCCCCTAAAAGAAACAACGACGAAGTCTATAATATCAAATAAGCTCCATAAAGGAATAGTTGTTAAGAGTAGGAAAACAGTAAAATGAGATAGGTGCATAAAATCATTATAAGTAACATAGATAAGATGAGAAATTGTGAAATTAACGTATAATCACAGCTAGCAACTGTAGACAGGAGGACCAAAACTCAGGTAAGTAACAGCACCCACTTGTATATCACAACCACCTCAAATATCCACTTCCTATAAATAGGCAGTGCCACTGTGATGAGTGACACGAGTATATGCTTGGAAGACCAAAACTCGGGTAATTAGCGTCTAAAATCACTAATAACCTCGGACTATCCTTAGTTGTACCAATACGTGGATAGCCTCGGAAAGAGAGGTGGAGTTCTGGTGAACAGATGCATAATGTACAAATATAGTGATGAATTGGCCGATCACCTTCTCCTTCATTGCTCCTTAGCTCGGACGCTATGAAGCTTCTCTGTGAATTCTTTGGTGCTATTTAGGTGTCTCTAAGCAACTTGTATGATCTCCTTGAGAAAGTGGTAACATACCGGTATCTAAAATTCTAAACGAAGGACTATTTAGAAAATTACCCCATGTGCGTTAACTTGGTCCATATCGAAAGGGAAGGAGATACGCAACACTTAAAGGTTCTTGGGTGGAGTTCGAGTCCGTCAAATGGACTATCCTTCTTTGTTTATTATGCTTGGTGTCAAACAAAGCATTTGAACATCATTTGTTTTTGCGGCTCTTCTCGTTCGGCTTAAATAAACGGAAAATGCCCGAGAAAGAACACAATGCCTTGAGCCCACACCAAAACTCAATACACTATATACTCTAATAGATCAAAATAACACTTTAACTACATTATTAAGCATTCATTATAACTCACAAGAAAAATAAACAACTATCATGATTTTGGGTAGCAGCAGAAAAGGGCCATTAAATCTTCTAAACTGAACTATACCAACACTAACCAAAAACAACAAGAACTCCACTCCTTATACCATTAAACTCTATAAACATCAAACAATGTCAAACTATAATCCAAAGTGATGCTTAGTTCCATATGAACTGACCTTTTCTCCTGCTACTACTACTCACTGAAACTGCATAGATTATATTATAGTTATATGAACTGAAGGAAACAAAGAGATCTACAAGATTTTGATCTACTAATATAAAAGAAAAAAAAAGTGAAAAAAGTTTGAAGGAGGAGAAGACGGACCTCTAGGGCTTGAGAGAAAAAGGGTTGGACTCCTCGGCAGCTGAACGATCGATTGGGTGGGGACCTCCTTAACGAGTCTATGGAACGTTTTAAGGAAGTGGGAGGGAGAGAGCGAGAAGGGTATTCTATTGTGTTTCTATCTAGTACGCTTTCAATGTATTTGGAAGTAGGATATTGCCACGATATGACATATCTAAATAGAGAGGCCAAGGCGAAAAGATATGAGAGAATCCTTTTGATTGACAACTAATTGGTTTTAGGCTTTCAATTTAGTGGTGTTCCAAAAAATAAGAAAGGGTAAGATGAAAGTCAAGACCCAATTGAGGGGTTTCTCTACTACCTTTTGGCATTCTTTGGGAAGGCACAAGGTGTGTTAACCATATGTCCACACCCATCATACACCATGTGCTAACCCAATGAAGAAGATGATAACATCTCTCGTCGGCCAGTCTCTCTCTCTCACTTCTATCTCCCTTTTGTTGACGATCATCGACAATCAAACTTCCATGTAGTTAGAGGAGAGTGAATTGCATCAATAACATAACATTAGTGTTGGCGTTTTTTCTCTTCTTTCAATCGAGCAAAGAGAATTTTTGATGCCAAATCTTAATTGGAGGTCATGGTTAATTCAAAGCAATTTGAATGTATTTGTTCATAATACGTTATTTTCCAGCAGAACATTTTTCCTCTGCTATATGTAGAAAAGTTAGAAGGACAAAAACATCATTTTCAGCATGTAGACCTCTCGCCTATTTTTGTAGAGAGAGGATTTCAAGCAGTACCATTTATGGGTCTAGAAAGGATTTTTCAGACCAAGCCATGTTAATTTTAATTTAGGCCAATTGTGATCCACTGGAAAATTTAGTCCTTTTATGTTCGGTGTTCTAATCTGGCCTGCAATACCATAATTTCGTTAGTCAAATTTTTGTTTTCCTTTTTACCTTAATTTCAACACTTCTTCCATCATGTATTCATGTCCTTTCGTTTCCACCATCACCACTTCCACATCCACCACCAACACCAACACTAGTACCAACACCAATACAAACACAAACACCACCACCATCATCATCATCGCCACCACCACCACCTCATCATCATCACCATCATTTTTTTATCTATCTCTACTTCTCTCTCTTTCCCTCACTCTCCCTCTCTTTAGGACACCCCAGATTAATGCAGAAACCTCAATATGGGATTTTATCCATGGTCGCCAAAAATCCGACTGCGCTTTCCGATCATAGAAAGTTTGATGGGCGATGATGTCGAATGATGAGTTACAGAAGCTCTTACTGAGGTAGACGTGTGTTCCATGTGTACATTGCAAGTCACTGATTCAATTGCGCCGCCTTCCTACTCATTAACAAAAGCCTAATGGTTCCACCTAGCAGAATAGTATAGGTAACATCGACGAAGGGTGTATTTAGTTTTGAGCTTGGTAAGTTAGAAGAATTATCTTGCTGAATTGTTTATTTGGTGCGCGTAAGAGTATCTCTGTATTAATATGTCATGTATAATTATTTATATGTGTTAAACTTTTGTTTGTGTTGTGTTGGTAGAATGTCTACGAGTCTGACTATGATGACTTCGAGTTACATACTTTGCTCCTTCATAACTAGTGTCCTTTGTTAGTTCACACTATGTGAGAATTTTCTAATATTTGGATTTACCAGTGTATATCCCGTGCCCTAGGGCACGAACCATTGTACAAATCAAATTTGAGGACTTTTCATATTTATTATTGCTATATTGTGGATATCCTAATTTTTTGATATATTACTTTTTGTTTTTTTTTGTTTTTTTTTAAATTAGTTATTATTTTATTGAGAGATATTTCAATTTCTTTTTATAACTCTTGCAATATCTTTTGTTTCTTTTTTTTCTTAAATTAGTTATTTTATTCCTAAGAAAGATATAGTTATTTTTTTTAAATAGGTTATTTTATTTCTACGAAGAACTATATTTTAAATTGGGAAGGGCTTCTAAACAATATCCTTTATTACAAAAGGATGTTTGTCCCAGTCAGCGTTTTCCCCTTCTGTTTTACTATTATATAGATGTTTGTGGTGACGTCAAATTTATATACGTCTAACTTTGCATAATTTAATATCACTATCTCTTGGGTTCTGTTTGTATAGACTGAAATAGTATCCATCCCATGACTTTAAACTACAACCTATAAAGATAGGTGTTTTTAAGTGTATTTTTGTTTTTTTTTTTTTTTTGTTAAGAGAATTAAGTGTATTTTTGTTATTATAAAAAGATTTTATTTTGAGTTACACATCAACTGAGATGCCTGGTGATGGCATAACTTTTAATAGTCTTAATTATATATGATTTTTTTTGTTGTGTTTATTTAGTAACAGTGATAAGAGCTTTGGTTTGGATCTATACTTGAGACTTTTCTAAGAAATACCCAAATCGAATTTCTTCTACAACCCTGCCATGTAAAATTGTGACACAAAATAGGGGGCGTCATATATATGCTGTACTGTTATAAACTGATTTGTTGGTATTTGTTCCCAAATTCAATTATAGTAATTGATTTTCCAATAATCAATCACAATGAAATAAAAGACCAATTAGTTCAAGTTGTTGGTAAATTCATTTTTCTGAACTTACGATAGAATTAACCTATATCATCATCATATGATATTTCATACCAAAAAAGATAAGAATTAAGAATTACTTTTCTCTCCAGCTTCCAGTATTTGGGTTCCAGTACATGGTATCCAATGAGAAAGGTTCTCAAAAGAAATCTCGAAAAACTAACCTAGAATAAGTTTAATTCTGTTTTGGCCCTCAATTTGTGACCAACTACCCATTTTGTCCGTAAGTGACTGACAATTCGATTCCCCCTAATTTTCATTTTTCCGTTGTACCCTTACGACATTTATGAACTTTTTGTTTTCTTTATTTATCTACCACACCTTTCATTCCTGCCTTCCTCTTTTTCGATCTCTCGTTCCTCCACTTTTTCTTCTTCTTCTTATGCCTGATGTCACCAACAGAAGGTCGTTAACCAACCCTTTGACGGCCAACTTCGCTTATGTAGTGCTAAAGCACTTATTTCTGTCGCTCAAGTTATAGGAGTTAGTATTTTTGTGATTGAGACCTACTAAATTGTGTGTATTTTCATTATAAGCAATATACATTAAGTTAGGCATGAATTTCAAAATAAATCTGAGCAAAGCATCACTTTTCCTCTCATGTGGGGGCAAAGAAAGTCAATATTGGAAGAACTGATGAAGAAAAAAAAATCCTTGGGACGTTTTGGTCTTTTAGGCCAAAGGAGAGACGAAATGGAGAAAATAATCCTTGGGGGCATTTTTATACTTTTGGGATATTAGAGAAGAAAATTGAAGACAAATTGTCCTACAAATCATTTTGAAAAAATTAGAGAAGAAGTAACGTAAAAGAAGAAGAATGAAGCCCTACGGTATTTTGTGAAAGAAGAAAAGAAAGGAAACTAGAAAAGCAACAAATTATAACCCAAAATTGATCATCTTCTCCATCAACAGTCTATGTTGCTAGAGTTTGTAGCAAGAAATGGATAACCTCTTGAAACAATTCGTTTTACTACGACAACAATCTAGACACACTTTATGCTACTATTCTTTGGAACTTACGAAAATCTAGATGTGAGCGATGTTTTCAGCCCAGTTACTCCTATTTAGGTTATTGATCGGATTTTAACTTTTCCCCAGGTAGAGGCCAATAAAATTTCTTCATCCCCCTTAGACAAAGTGATTAAATGGGCCCTCCAATCCATCCTTATGTAAAAGTGAATACAGATGCTTCCTTTACGAGACCTCACGAAGTCGCGGGAATTAGTTGTATTATTCACACCCAAAAGCTAAATTCATCAACGCTAAGGCCGAAGTCACCCGCTCAAGAAATGAGGAAGAAAGCGAAATTCAAGCTATTCTTATGGGAATCAAATGGGCTACAGTGAGTAAAACTACATTTTTTACATGCGGAAAGTGATAACCTAGCACTCATCAATCATCTATAAAACTCAAGGAACGAGATTCATTGGTAATTGAAGGTTCACGTCAAGACAACAAGTAAACTTCTACCGTAGCCATGGTGTAAAATTCTCTCATATCCTTCGCAAAGGAAATTCTCCAGTTGATAGTTTAGCTAAATGGGCTCGTTCAAATAATTGTAATGTTACATGGACTATAGTCCCGCCTTTCCTTCTGTACAAATATTGTAATAACACTCTAGTTTATTAGTGTAGTTTCCGTTGTAACAAAAAAAAGTTTGTAGCAAAGAAATGAAAGGAGAGAGAGAGAAGGGAGGTGGCCGACCAAGCTTGGTTAGACCTAGCATAAGCCAACAAAAGCTTGGCACGAGCCAGTTGGGGGTAACTATTTGGAAGGACTAACAGTTGGGGGTAACTATTTGGAAGGACTAAGGCAATGTTAGTCTCGGGAAAACAAGAAACGTCGTGTAGGACGTGCCACGAATACCCATGGGTTTGTAGGATTCAATTTTTTTTCAAAGGATCGTATTTCATCACTTCGTAATGTAATTACTTTCATAATATGTGATTGGACTAATGAAACCAAACTCGTGAAGGTTTGCATTTAGAAGAAAACAAACTAATAAAGATTTGATATCCGATAAGAATAAACGTACTAATGAAGAATGATGAAGATATGACATTGTGGAAAAATTGACGTGATGAGGCGTATAAAGAATGTTAATGTACATACCGTAATAAGATTTTACATAATCTACTGTGATGTTGCACATGTAATATGATTTTACATACTGTAATATGAAGTTTTATGTTGCAATATGTAAAGATCCTTAGAGAATATTATATATATATATATATATATATATTCATATATCTATATATTATATATTATTGTGAAGATATTACATATTATTATGTTGCTGTAATTACTTAGATAATTATATTTTTAGTTTAAGGAATTCTCATATATATATATATATGAGCTATTGTATATTCAAAAAGCGTATGAATAAGAAATAAAAGAAAAGTTATTCATCACCATTTTCAACTTGGTACCAGAGCTATGAGTTCGTTCATAAGAAGAGGAGGAAAAGATTTATTTTTCTTCAATTAGTACAGCGGGAAACAAGAAGAAATCTTGTCTTACAATTTTATTTGAGCACTCTGAATTTTCCAGAGCAATAACAAGTCCTGAAATTGGGATTCAAAAGAAAGAGTTGGGTATTGGATTAGAAGTATTACGTCTACAACCTCCATTAAAAGTAGGGTATTTTTTTTTCTCTCTCTAAGATTATTAAGCTCCTTTTTTTTTAACCTCTCTCATCTTGTGTAGAGGTTCTTTATTTACCCTCTTGTTCTGATTTACTATACAATTCAAATCTGAAGTGTTATAAAAAAAAATGAGTGGAAAAGGTATTGACTCATCTGGAACAAAATCAGTTCCAATCATGGTGCATTCAGAAAGTATATTTAATGCAGGAATCATTCTTACTGAATCTAATTATGATATGTGGTCCCAATTAATGGAGATGCATCTCGCCGAAAGAGAAAAATTATCATTCATACGAGGAAAGACAAAGCCACCCTCAGAATCAGATGATGGCTATGAGAAATGGTATGCCGAAAATCAGAAAGTGAAGAGATGGTTATTAATGTCTATGACTCCTGAAATCATGAAACGCTACATACGCTTACCCACCGCCCAAGAAATATGGAGTGCATTATCAAGGGCCTTTTATGATGGAAGTGATGAACTCCAAGTATTTAGTCTGAATAAAAGAGCATTTGCTGCAAGACAAAGTGGGAAGTCTCTTTCTGAATACTACGGGGAGATAACTGAGATTTTTCGTGAATTAGATCATCGAGATAAGGTAGTTATGAAAGATCTCGATGACATTGAAGCATATCGAAAATCAACTGAACGACTACGAGTACACATCTTTCTTGCTGGGCTAGATGGTGATTTCGAACAAATTCAAGGAGAAATTCTACGTAAAGATCCAATTCCTGATTTAGAAGATTGTTATGCTTTAGTTCTGAGAAGCAGTACGTCATGCTACTTTAAAAGGAGATTCTGACACATCAGCCATGGTAGCTCGTCAACGACAAAACTGGCAAGATAGATCCAAGGCTAAGATGAACACTAATGTTGATAAAGCAAAATTAAAGTGTCATAACTGTAATAAAATTGGTCATACAAAAGACCGCTGTTTTGAACTTATAAGATATCCAGAATGGTGGGAGCACACCCGCGATCAGAAGAAGAAGGATCACAAACAGGTCTCAACAGCAGCTGTTGCTGATATAAAGGATGATTGTGCTGAAAACGCTTCCGCTTTGGTGGCTACTACAGAAAGTGATGGTAAGGTTTTTTCTGCATCTGTTAAAGATAGTACATGGATAATTGATTCTGGTGCAACAAATCATATGACTTAACGGTAACACAACCCCAGTTACTGGGGAAGTGATGTAGAACGCAGCGGAATTTAAGAATAAAATAAACTAATACGAAGAACGATAAAATAACGATTAAATAACTCTAAATAATTGTAAACTCGATTAAACTTGATTGGGTTTTCTCTTCAACATCGCAATAATGGACAAACTAGATATCTTTTTATAGGATTCTGGACTTTCCTAGATAGACTTGAATTAGACTTTCCTAAATAAATAAAATACTGCAACTTCCTAAATAACTAGACTCAAATCTGGACCTTTCCAATTATTGGAAATACTAAAATAACATAATTTCCTAAACCTAAATTCTCTAATAATCATACTAAAATTTGGACTTCCTAAAGCTACTCTCCATGGCCGGATGGCTCATGGCCCGGTTTAGTCATGGAAAAAGCCTCCACGCCGGGTGCCCCTGCATCAGCATCCCCTTCTCCCAAGAGGTTCGTCCCGAACCGTTTGATGAAGAAAATAACGTAATGCACCAGCAAACGGTGAACTCCGTTATGGCGATCCGTAATTCCCACTTTGTTCGACATTTGCCGGAATTTCGAAGAAGAATAAGGACCAAAACACCAACTTCATACCGAATCCAACGTTGCCGGAATTCCTTCTTTTGGTGATTTTGTTCTTTAAGTGTCTTTTCTATATTCTTCTCTAATTCCTGAACTTTTTGCTTCAAGATAGTTTCATCTTTCTTCTTCAATTCAAGATCTTTTTGAACACCATTCTTTTCAAGAGTAACCCTTTCGAGATTATCCTTCATTTTCTCAAATTCGGATTGAAGTTTGCTAGTTTTTCCCTCTTGGGTTTTGTAAGATTCTTCATGTTTTGATGAAACAACTCTAAGATTGCTCAATTCTTTTTGAAGTTCTTCAATTTTAGTCTCTCTCTTAACCTTTTCCTTCTCAAGATTAGCTTTCTCTTCGTCTATTTTCTTAAACTTTCTTGCTACTTCATCCAAAGTGTTCGAAACTTTCGACTGTAATTCTACTTCACTCTTTTCCATTACAGATATGGTGGTTTTAAGCTTTTCAACTTCCTTTTGTAAGTCATCCATCTTCATCTTCAGATTAGTTCCCTGTTCATTAATCTCTTCATTAATCTGTTCCTTCTCTCTAACAAGTTCATCTTTCTCTCTCTTCAGATTCTCAATTGATTTCAAGGAATCAATCAACTTTCCATCAACTAAATCTTTCTCCTTAATCAAAGATTGAATACTTATTTCCCTAACTTTTCCTTCCTCAATAAGTATTTCTTTCTTTTTCTCTAATTGATTCAGTTTCTCCTGAATTTCTAATCTAATTTTATCAAGTTCAATGAAATTTGATTTCAAAGTTTTAGATTCAATTACCTGAATATCGAGATTCTTCTGGATCAAATTCATCTCACGAATAACAACTTCAGAAGAACTTCGTTCACGACCTAACTCTCCATTGACGATATCAAGCTGCTTCTGCAATTTCTTGATCTCAACATCTCGATCAATCTTTTCTTTCTCTAGATTACAAAACTTCATCTCCATGTCTGATTTCTGTTCGAGAATTCGATTATTAATCTTCCAGATCCGCTTGATTTCATTCTGAGATTCTTCATTACTCTTCTCCAAATCATTCACTAAATTTCTCAATCTATCTTCTTCTTTTTGCCTCTTCTCGCGATCATTATTCACTTCAATTCTGTAATCACTGAACTCCTTATTCACCTCAATAACCTCTTTGATTTTCTCATTTAATTGATCGTTCAGTTCTTTAGCTTCTTCATTCATCTGTTCCTCTAACGCAGCTTCATTCACTAGGGTTAAGTTATGTTTAATCACAGCTTCCATAGCTTTATCTTGAAGAATCTTCTTCTCTTCCTCTAATTTTTGATTCTCAGCTATAAATCGTTCGATTTCAATTTCAAGATCACTTTTAGATTTCATAAGAGTACTAACCTGATCACGTCGCTCCTTTGTTTCTTTCAAAAGGATATTATTAAGAGTTTTCAAGCTCGTAATCTTCTCCAATGTATTATTATTCTCCATTGTTATTTTAGGTTTTCCTTCGTTCGCAGTTTGTGATGAAGTAATTGCGTAAATACCTATAGCTTCAACTTCTTCGTACGCTTCTTTTTCTTCTTCTTCGTCGACATATTATCTATATATTATATATTATTGTGAAGATATTACATATTATTATGTTGCTGTAATTACTTAGATAATTATATTTTTAGTTTAAGGAATTCTCATATATATATATATATGAGCTATTGTATATTCAAAAAGCGTATGAACAAGAAATAAAAGAAAAGTTATTCATCACCATTTTCAACTA
>BEHA01000384.1:17513-31382 GCA_002897215.1 Eschscholzia californica subsp. californica | reverse complement strand
GAGAAAGATTAAATTGTTTTATACATGATTGATAGATATGAATTATAATAAACTTTGGGGTTTCCCGAATAAAATGAGTTATTTATTTTTAGTCAAAAACTAACTACTAATTAAACATCGTAGTTGTGTTATACATAAGAAGTTATAACTTATTTGTAACAGTTCGATGGGGTAAATATAGTTACTAATTAAAACATGGAGCGTATGTAAATACATAAAATTTTAGGTTGTTTCTTTTCAGATCCCTAATTTGTTGCCAACTTCATTTTGGCCCCATATTTATTCGTAAATTAAAAAGTAGACCCCTTTTTTTACCACCAGATATCTTTACCAACTGAGTTTTTTGTTTCCTCAATTATCCTTTGTAAGAAAATTAATTATCGTATGTTCCTCATTCATCTCTATTATTAGAAAATTAACCTTTTTTTCTTTGTAAACTAACAAATGACCCTATTTTTTTAAAACCGTCAGTTATCTTAACTAGATGACTTTTTTATTTCATCAATTACACTTCGTCTGAAAATTAAGCTTGTATGTTGTTTCTCTCATTTTTTGATCCCATAGAAGTGGTAGTCGCCGACCTTCATGCCAATTTTTCTCATTCTTCTTCTACTACCTTCTTTTCCAATCAAGATGAATTAATCATGTGACTGAGTGAATCAAAACAACAATGGTACGAATCGTTCTGGATCAATGTACGCTGAGTCGGCATCTTCAGCTTGACCGATGGAGGAACCTCCTTCGTCTCTCTCATCCCTCGCCCCCTTTTTCGTGATTCTAACTTAAAGCTAAAAATTAATGGATGCGCATCAACTCTTTCTCTCTCAATCATATAAGTAGTTTTTTTCGTTCAGTCTATTTTTTTGTCAATCTCCTTAATCCGGATTCTTTTTATTGTGTCTACCATCGCGATGATAGTGGATGCGCCTCAACTCTTTCTCCCTTAATCATATAAGTAGCATTTCTAAATCAATGTATTTCTCTCTCAATCTGTTTAATCCTGATTCTTTTACTGTGTTTACCATCCCCATATAGTCCATCTTACTTCTGCTAGCATGCTCCTCGACTAATCTTCGTGAACCAAAAAATCCACCATTAATGACAAATCGTAGAAGGCCGATTGATTGACTTAGTTAATGGAGAAAATACAAGTTACCTATGAAATAAGAGGTGAAATTAATTACTGGACATGAAGGAATTAATCAATGTTATTTCCCTTTTCCTTTATTTGGGAAAAAGATCATCTGGTAAAATAAATTGCAGAATTGGAGAATGATAGATTAAAAACGATACCCTTCTCTAGTTAATTATTTTGAATTAATGTTCATCTGCGTCACTAAGTGAAGTCCATCAAAACCATATTGAGACGTCGATTATTATTAACTTAGGCAAGATTAACTAGTGTTGCTTGAGAGGTAAGGAGAAGAAGAAAGAAATACAAAAAGAAAGCCGTTAGTGACAAATTTATTAAGATTGCAGAAGAGATAAGGAACGTACAAGAATTAATTTTAGATGAAGGGTAATTGGGGAAATAAAAAAACTTAACTCTTGAAGTTAAGTGAAGATTACAAAAATAGGGAGTCATTTTATAATTTACGAAAACAGGGGGCCATGAAAGAAGTTGGTCACAAGTTAAGGGGCTAACAAGGAAATAACCCTAAAATTTATTATGTGAAAGGGTTTCTGTAATGTTAGTTGGATTTGCTAGGGTCAACACTTGGTTGCCAAAGTGGTTGATAGTATTGACATAAACTCCAAAATTCTGGAGGTCCCAAGATTAATTCCCAGATGAGGTGGAATCCATTGTTATTGAATTTGGGTTATTAAAAGTATAAATAATGTAATACGTTTGTCGGGCTTTGGGCCTCTTTCATGGTGTTGGGCTTTAGGCCTCTTTCATTATTAATTTAACTTAGACGGTCATCGCGCTTATCACATCTTCATGAGGTATGGTGGTAAAATAAAAATAAAATATAAGACTCAAAAATAAATAAAGAAATAAGTCGGTATTCAGAAAAAAGGGAACCTAGGGTTTTCGAATCCGTCTTCCTAACAATTCTAACGACAATTTAATTTTGATCTAATTAGAGAGTTCTTTGTATAACTCAGGTTTTAGTCCATGAACGGTCTAAGAACCCGGAAGATTTTATCGTTAAAATAGTAAAAACTTTAATAAATTTATCGAGAAAATAATTATTATGACTTCATCTAAAACCCTAGATAGAAAAGATTTAGCTACTCATGCTAGAAACGATTAGGGGTGAGCAACGGTCGGTTGCCGATCATTTAGAGTCCGGCCGAAGCCGAACCAATCAATGGCGGTTTCGCTAGATCACCGGCCGAAGCCGAGCCGATCAAATTGCCAGCCGACTTCGTTCGGCCTGGTTCGGTTTGGTTCGATTGACTTCGGTTGGTCGGTCCGGCCGAACACAATAAACCAAATAAAACGTGAGAAAAATGAAATTATTGAAAATGATAATGTTTAACAATGTAATTCCAATCAAAACGTAAAGAGATAACGTATTAGGCAAAAAATAACTAAAATCTTTCAACAACCATATATCTAAGTTCAATTGTCTTGTAACCGTCATTGACACATAAATAACTTAAAAAGATCAATTCCCTGCACAAAGGTCAAACAAGTATATAAAACTTGAATAGTGGTGTATTAGTTTGATGGGTGATTGGGAGCTTTGATGTTAAGACTTCACACCTTACAGGAGGCGGCAAGAAGAATAGTTGAAAACTATATTAAATTAGGTTAGATTTTAACCTTTTCACTTAAGGACAAAACAAATAGAAACTTGTAATTCAATGAAACTCTTTATTCTATTAAAGGTTTCAATCCGTAGAATATCCATTTGTTAATTTCCAATCCCTATTTACTATTTAGTTTCAACTTTTAAATACTTATTTTTAGTATTATTTTATACAATATATATATATATATATGTATAACAAATATATGTAGTTTGGTCGGTTCGGTTTTGGCGGTTTTCAAAATCCCAAGCCGAAGCCAAACCAAACTTTGATCGGTTGATCGGTTTTTCAACCGAGCCGAGCCGAATTCTATTCGGCTCGGCCTAAAAACCTTTCGGTCTGGTTCGGCCGAGTTCGGTCTGGTCGGTTCGGCCGACCGTTGCTCACCCCTAGAAACGATAAATATTTGAATTAGTATAAGAAAAAGAAGAAAGAAACTTAACTTTTCTGCGATTTTCCCACCAAACAGAGCCTAAGGAAGTGATTTCCTTCTGATTTTCAGAGAATTCTACCAAACGCACCCCTAGGGAAAACGATTTTCTCGTCTTCCCGGAAATATTTTCCTCTCTGAGAAAATTATTTTCTCACCTTCCTTAACTCTCTTTCTCTCTCCAAACTTTCTGTTTTCTCTCTCTATTCTTAATCTCTCTCTTTCTCTCTTTCTCTGTAATCTCCCTCTCTCTCACTAAGAAGTCGAAAACAACAAGAAAAATAAAAAGCAAGAAAATGATAATATTAAAACCGAGTTTCTCTCTCTACAATATCTCTTTGTCTCTCTCTCTAACTTTCTCTCTTCCTCTGTAATCTCTCTCTCTCTCTCACTAAGAAACTAAGATTACAAAAAGAAAAACGAAATCAATAAGCTCTCGGTTCTCTCTCTCTCCCTCTTCCCTGTTTTCTTCTTTAAAACCCGTCATCTCTCTCCTTTCTGTTCTCTTCTAAGAACTCCTTCCTTCTCTGTTTTTCTGTTCTATAAAACTGATCCTCTTTTCTTCTCACTCTCTCTCTGATTTACTGTTTGTAGTTGAGCTTGAGAGGAGGATGATGCTCCCAGCCGAGATGTTCCACCAGTTCTTGCTCTCTGTTTTTTATATCCCCCGGAATTTGTTCTTCAGCCGAGAGAATATCTCTCTCTCTAGAAAATATCTCCAGCTCTTGATTCTATTTTATCCTTGGCTTCAGCCGAATCCCTGTTTTTAGCTTTCAATCCAACCAGCCCCAGCTCCCTTTTTAAAATAACAAGAAAACCTCGCCTAATCTCTCTTTAGTGGTTTATAAGATGGAAAGATAAGGATGGAAATAATTAATACTGGCCACTAAATATTAAAAGAAAAGGGTGATAAGGATGGATGGGCATTTCCTGTTTTGATTCTTTGGCTATGAAGAGAATTATAAGGTGTAACGTGGGACATTATAAGAGATTACCACGGGACCCACTGAATCAGCGCCACGTGTCCTATAGCAAAAGGTCAATTAATTTCTTTTTGACCTAAACTTTGACTAGTCATATTTTGCTCATCCGAATCCCAAATTGACTTCCGTTTTCGTCGTTTGGTTCGTTTCGGACTCTTCTTTTCAACTGAGTACTAAAAGTTCCAGAACACCATAACCTCCAAATGACCAAAATGCCCTGAAGTATGTATTCTTTCCGACTTTATCCGTTTTGCACGCGTAACTCTGTAAAAAGGTACCTGAACATAAAAGAGAGTAATTCGTGAGAGTAACTGCTCTAGAGAGACTAACTCGTCTAAATTAAGAGACTCAGATGGAACATTTCCATGTCTCATCAAACATCCCCAAACTTAGATTTTGCTAGTCCTCGAGCAAAACAGAAAAATAAAACTAAACCCATTTCACCACTTTCGTAGGGACCCACGATTGCACTTAGCACGTGCAACAAGCCGTTAAACCTCTAGGTTACCCAAGAGGACGAGTTTTGTCTCGTGAGGGTTTGCAGTGAATATACCCACAAAATTCAAAGATCAAAGATGCAAAAGGGTCTAAATATGATGTGGACTAAAAATGTTCATCCGGTAGATTTTCGAAAGTTAATAGAAATTAAATCCAAATCAATCGAACCATACAAACGCTAAAAATCATTTCACTAGTAATCAAGACTCGAAGTGCACGTGACCAGCCAATATAAGTATCATTTCGGTTCTGAAAAGACAAGACCTCGATTACCGTCCCGATACATTTCGCCTCGACTGCTGCCTCACGGTCATACACTCAAAAGTCAAAGTCACTCAAGAATGGTTCACTCTATGTGTTAGTATGAATATGAAGGAAAACTCAACACATGAAAAAGACGGACTAAAATTCTGTGGACAACTGATCTCAAAGAAGGAAACAACCACTAATACAGGATGGGGAAGCTAACCAACTCTTCTCACCTGATCTACTATCTAACAATGCTTCCTAGAGGTCGATAGACACTAATAAGGATCTGACTAGAACTCCTGAGAACTCGACGTCTTCAAATCTTCAAGAACAACTTCAAGGGATAAATACTCAAACAAACTACACAAACTCTTTTTTTCTTTTTCTTTTCTCTTTTTTTTCTCGTTTTTTTTTTTTTTTTGAATACTGACTCTGGTAATAAAACTCAAGATACATAACATACTTTCTTCACATTATTCTTTCCTTGGATAAAATTCTATTCACTTTGCTTCATGCCTTATTCTCAGGGTTCTAAATGATGAATTTCCTATCTTCCTAGAGTTGACACTGTTTTCAAGTTTCTCAGACTACAAGAGAAGGTTTGCATTCCTGATGACATCCCTAGTGGTTGTGAAATTTGAACTCAAGAGATCAACTGAGTTCTAATGAATATTGCTAGGTTGAGTAGCTCTTCATTCTACTCAGAACTAGCTCAGAAGAGATCACTCAAAGCAAAAGAAAGGCTCAGAATCTCACATGGGTTAAGTCTCCACTAATGATCGATTAAGTTCTCTCAGAAAAGTCAACTCTTCACCTATCTAACACTCACATGTCTAGTGCACAGACAACTTCAAGACTCGAAATTCGTGGAAAAACCTTTAGCAAAAGCATAGTACAACCAACTAAACTCTATAGCTATTAACAAAAAACACTAGACTCACATTTCCAATCCAAAAATTAAAAATTTTGAACCCTTTTGAATTTTTGAAATCAGGACTAAAAATTCAATTCCCCATCCCCAAACTTAAACGAAACATTGTCCTCAATGTTCTGAAGACTATGCAAAATAACAGGAATAGGGAAAGATGTTACCAGATTCAGGAGTCCTATGCATGGGTTGCCTCCCAGAAAGCGCTAAGTTTAACGTCTTCAGCCAGACGAAACAGATGACTTGAAAAATAGAAAGAATTATACCTATTGGATTACAAAAGTGTAACTAACTATAAACCAATAATCGATACATCTGTGGGTCCACCCAAAACACAAAGTTTTCAGTGAACGATAGTCTCACATTTTCGTAACTTGGTGATAGTGTAAGTGAGACTATCAAGAAAGAAGGGCAATCCCCAAACTTAGACGACAATAAGGTTGTTAAGTTTGACACCGCACTAGAGAGAGTACAGACCGGATAGAATGGGTCTTCATATGTATGATTGACAGAAGGAGTGAGTGCTTCAAAATCTACACATGGTTTTGAGGGACAAAATGCAAAGTAATCTAGAGGACTATCAATGACACCCGGACTTAAACTAGGGTTCTCTAAAACAGGTATTTCGGGTTCCTTCAATGGAGAAACCCTACTATCAGACTCACAATCCCTAGAAGTCGAGTTAGATAGTCCTTCTATAATTTCGTTTATCATGTTATCATCGGTGTCCCTAAAGAATTCTAAATCTTCGCCTAAATCTGGCGAGTCAATCCTTTCATTTAGCAAATTGGTCAACCATGATTCATCATCCTCAGTTGAGTCAAACGACTTCAAATCATCTTCAACTCTAGTGAGCTCTTCATTATGGTCTGAATGGATTTCAAGTTCGATACAATGAGAGGATATCTCAATATCGGGCTCCATCGTTTCTGAGATTTTAGTCTCAATAACGATGTTGTCGGGAGAACTGTACTCCTCTAAAATTGTATCCTCGTCATCATAGTACACAGGACACTATGGACCGTACTCTACATTCTCATAGTGATCTTCTTCTATAATACTGGTTGTTATTTCTTGTAGAGGTCTACAGATATTGTCAGTCTTTTCTTCTAAATTCTGACAAAACTCGAAAGTACTCTTTTGAAGATCACTAACAGTTTCGGCCAACGAAGATGATCCTAAAGATGGAGAGTCAACCTTTTCACTGTTATCCCATTGAGGTTGAGACAAGTGTGGAGCAGAAGACTCTCCATTAATCCTCCTTAGCGCACTAATAGACTCTTCATGAACCTTCTTTAACATACTCATAGTTTCGGCCAACGAAAGTGATGCTGAAGATGAAGGATCAATAGTTTCACCGTTATCCCATTGAGGTTGAGATACGTGTGAAGCATAAAATTCTTCGTTATAATGCATGTAAGATGATCTGTCAGGATATCTATAATATGGTTCATAACCTTCTTGAGGTTGATAATAATCCCTACGACCATCATTATGCACATTGTCTCTAGGATGACTACTACTATTCTGCCCATTTGCTAAATACCACCATGGTAGATTTGAAGAACTCTCGTCCCTTCTGCCATTATGTTGGGAACACGATCTATCCATCTCTCAATTTTTTTTTGGAGACCGAAAACCGAGGAAGGCCTACGAAGATCTTATAGGAAAGCAAACACAATCAGGCTGACTCCACCAAGCAACCTAGACAAAATCTAGCAATGAGTGGGTTTGTCAGATTCACCTAAAAAGCTAGACAGCTCCCACTTCGCCACAACACTTGAACTTTGACTGTTATAAAGGTTACTCGATCAGAGTAGTCGGTAAACAATTCTCTAGGAAGACAACCAACGATGAACGTTGTGACAGCCGTCTTCCTTCGGCAAACGTTTCCTCTTCTCGAGGCGGCCTTTTTGACAAGAATTGTTTACAAACTTTCCTCTGAGAATGCCTAGATAAAAGTCAATTTCCCGAGTTGTTTTTGAAGGGTCCTATGAGCTCGATACCTTAGGGGCTGATGTCTAAATAATATTTTAGCTTTTTAAGTGAGGTTTGGGTTCGTGAATGTTGTTACCTATGTGGGCAAGAGAACGGTGATGAAATCCGTTTCTTATCTTGTAACTGGGTTAGTGCCCTTACTAGAATGATTACACTAACAGTTCGATCAAAGCAATTAGGCACACGAATTCACACAAATACCCACTGACAGGAGATTCGTGGGTGTTCAAGAAATTTACCTCCCGTTCAAGACGGGCGATGACCTTTGTAGATGACCCGCGAGTGTTCCAACCTGAGGCTTCGTTTTGGTTTTCGGTTACAATTTAATTAAGCCCTCCAATTTAGGGTCAAAACTTTAAAACCAAAAACAAAAAAACTAGAAAGTCTAAAACTCTCTCTCTCACCAAAAAAATAAAATAAAATAAAAATACTAAAAAAAAAGCTACCTTATTTGGTTGGATAATTTTAACTTTTGTCCTACTTATTATTCTTTATGCATTTGATATTTAAGGTGTAACCGAGTTAAGTTTCACTTTTATATCAACCTCTATTAAAATTGAAATGGCCTTTCGTTTAGGAACGTATCACACAAATTCAAAGAAAAGTGCGAGTCAAAATTGAATTTTAACGTATTTTCGCAATTAGTAAATGGAATAAAATGTTTTCCCCCACTTTATTGTTAAAAATAAAATAAAACCTTTCCAACGCAAAAGATCTAGTGTTTTAGTGTAAATTAACTCGATATACATAGGTGGACTAAATATATTTTATGTGATGTTACAAAAGCAAAAAACAACATCTGACACAGGCAAATGACATTAAAATGTCGCAGTTAACACTTGCATAAGTAGCAAATTTTATTATTTGTTTGTGTTCTACTTTCCAAATTAATTGAAGCTAATACATAAATCTCCTTTAGTCGATAATATTATAAAGTCCTTAACAAGTGTAGTATAAGACCTACAACAAAATAGATCTAACAACAACAATGACAATGATGGCGACCACCATGGAAATTACACTTTCCTCCCCCGCAAGCAGCTTGGATGCATAATTGGTTACAGTTTTCATGGTCTTGTGGGCTGCTCAAATTACAACTTTCAACTGTATGGCCAGGTCCAACCTCATTGTCTGTACAACATGATAGTCCTTCTACTTTCTGAACCAACTTGACATTCACATAATCTGCATAATGTGTTTATACATATATTTTACATGTTAAGAGGTATAGGTAATTTAAAAATTAACGAGCACTTTAAGAAGATGATAAAGGATTGTGCCAACTACCTGAAGCGAAAACCATAAGCATGACGAGTAATGCAATTTTAGCTCATACTCTCTCGCTTGCCATTTCTACGAGTTTCTATGCAATTTTAGATTTTTCTGTATAGAAACCAGACGATGTGAATGTTAATTTCAACCTCAACTCTTGTGAAATTTATAGGCTCTATACCTCAATCTTGAAATTAATTTGGATGATCTATATGATTTCACTTAATTTTACAGATTTTGTAAATCTTTCTTAGCAGTAATTACACTTATCATATTTCTTCTTTGAGAAAGATTAAATTGTTTTATACATGATTGATAGATATGAATTATAATAAACTTTGGGGTTTCCCGAATAAAATGAGTTATTTATTTTTAGTCAAAAACTAACTACTAATTAAAAATCGTAGTTTTGTTATACATAAGAAGTTATAACTTATTTGTAATCGTTCGAGGGGGTAAATATAGTTACTAATTAAAAAATGGAGCGTATGTAAATACATACAATTTTAGGTTGTTTATTTTCTGACCCCTAATTTGTTACCAACTTCATTTTGGACACCTATGTTTTCGTAAATTAAAAAGTAACCGCCTTTTTTTACCTCCGGATATCTTGAACAACTGAGTTTTTCGTTTCCTCAATTATCCTTTGTAAGAAAATTAATTATCGTAAGTTCCTCATTCATCTCTATTATTAGAAAAGTAGCCTTTTTCTTTGTAAACTAACAGATGACCCTATTTTTTTTAAAACTGTCAGTTATCTTAACTAGATGACTTTTTTATTTCATCAATTGCACTTCGTCTGAAAATTATTCTTGTATGTTGTTTCTCTCATTTTTGGATCCCATAAAAGTGGTAGTCGTCGACCTTCATTCCAATTTTTCTCATTCTTCTTCTACTACCTTCTTTTCCAATCAAGATAAATTAATCATGTCACTGAGTGAATCAAAACAACCAATGGTACGAATCGTTCTGGATCAATGTAAGCTGAGTCGGCATCTTCAGCTTGACCGATGGAGGAACCTTCTTCTTTTCTCTCATCCCTCGCCCTCTTTTTCGTTATTCTAACTTAAAGCTCAAAATTAATGGATGCGCCTAAACTCTTTCTCTCTCAATCATATAAGTAGTTTTTTTCGTTCAATCTATTTTACTGCAAATCTTCTTAATCCTGATTCTTTTTACTGTGTCTACCATCGCGATGATAGTGGATGCGCCTCAACTCTTTCTCCCTTAATCATATAAGTAGCATTTCTAAATCAATCTATTTCTCTCTCAATCTTTTTAATACGGATTCTTTTACTGTGTTTACCATCCCCATAATGTTCATCTTCCTTCTACATGCATGCTCCTCGACTAATCCCTGTGTACCGAAAAATCCACCATTAATGACAAATCGTAGAAGGCTGACTGATTGACTTAGTTAATGGAGAAAATACAAGTTACCTATGAAAGAAGAGGTGAAATTAATCACTGGACATGAAGGAATTAATCAATGTTATTTCCCTTTTCCTTTATTTGGGAAAAAGATCATCTGGTAAAATAGATTGCAGAATTGGAGAATGATAGATTAAAAACGATACCCTTCTCTAGTTAATTATTTTGAATTTATGTTCATCTGCGTCACTAAGTGAAGTCCATCAAAACCATATTGAGACGTCGATTATTATTAAATTAGGCAAGATTAACTAGTGTTGTTTGAGAGGTAAGGAGAAGAAGAAAGAAATACAAAAAGAAAGTCGTTAGTGACAAATTTATTAAGATTGCAGAAGAGATAAGGAACGTACAAGAATTAATTTTAGATGAAGGGTAATTGGGAAAATAAAAAAACTTAGCTCTTGAAGTTAAGTGAAGATTTCAAAAATAGGGAGTCATTTTATAATTTACGAAAACAGGGGGCCATGAAAGAAGTTGGTCACAAGTTAAGGGGCTAACAAGGAAATAACCCTAAAATTTATTATGTGAAAGGGTTTCTGTAATGTTAGTTGGATTTGCTAGGGTCAACACTTGGTTGCCAAAGTGGTTGATAGTATTGACATAAACTCCAAAATTCTGGAGGTCCCAAGATTAATTCCCAGATGAGGTGGAATCCATTGTTATTGAATTTGGGTTATTAAAAGTATAAATAATGTAATACGTTTGTCGTGTTTTGGGCCTCTTTCATGGTGTTGGGCTTAAGGCCTCTTTCATTATTAATTTAACTTAGACGGTCATCGCACTTATCACATCTTCATGATGTATCAATGCCTTCAACGACTAACGTAGATCGTAGTTGATTTCTAAAAAAAAAGCTACCGGATTTGGTTGGATAATTTTAACTTTTGTCCTACTTATTATTCTTTATGCATTTGATATTTAAGGTGTAACCGAGTTAAGTTTCACTTTTATATCAACCTCTATTAAAATTGAAATGGCCTTTCGTTTAGGAACGTATCACACAAATTCAAAGAAAAGTGCGAGTCAAAATTGAATTTTAACGTATTTTCGCAATTAGTAAATGGAATAAAATGTTTTCCCCCACTTTATTGTTAAAAATAAAATAAAACCTTTCCAACGCAAAAGATCTAGTGTTTTAGTGTAAATTAACTCGATATACATAGGTGGACTAAATATATTTTATGTGATGTTACAAAAGCAAAAAACAACATCTGACACAGGCAAATGACATTAAAATGTCGCAGTTAACACTTGAATAAGTAGCAAATTTTATTATTTGTTTGTGGTCTACTTTCCAAATTAATTGAAGCTAATACATAAATCTCCTTTAGTCGATAATATTATAAAGTCCTTAACAAGTGTAGTATAAGACCTACAACAAAATAGATCTAACAACAACAATGACAATGATGGCGACCACCATGGAAATTACACTTTCCTCCCCCGCAAGCAGCTTGGATGCATAATTGGTTACAGTTTTCATGGTCTTGTGGACTGCTCAAATTACAACTTTCAACTGTATGGCCAGGTCCAACCTCATTGTCTGTACAACATGATAGTCTTTCTACTTTCTGAACCAACTTGACATTCACATAATCTGCATAATGTGTTTATACATATATTTTACATGTTAAGAGGTATAGGTAATTTAAAAATTAACGAGCATTTTAAGAAGATGATAAGGGATTGTGCCAACTACCTGAAGCGAAAACCATAAACATGACGAGTAATGCAATTTTAGCTCTTGCTCTCTCGCTTGCCTTTTCTACGAGTTTCTATGCAATTTTAGATTTTTCTGTATAGAAACCAGACGATGTGAATGTTAATTTCAACCTCAACTCTTGTGAAATTTATAGGCTCTATACCTCAATCTTGAAATTAATTTGGATGATCTATATGATTTCACTTAATTTTACAGATTTTGTAAATCTTTCTTAGCAGTAATTACACTTATCATATTTCTTCTTTGAGAAAGATTAAATTTTTTTATACATGATTGATAGATATGAATTATAATAAACTTTGGGGTTTCCCGAATAAAATGAGTTATTTATTTTTAGTCAAAAACTAACTACTAATTAAAAATCGTAGTTTTGTTATACATAAGAAGTTATAACTTATATGTAATCGTTCGAGGGGGTAAATATAGTTACTAATTAAAAAATGGAGCGTATGTAAATACATACAATTTTAGGTTGTTTATTTTCTGACCCCTAATTTGTTACCAACTTCATTTTGGACCCCTATTTTTTCGTAAATTAAAAAGTAACCGCCTTTTTTTACCTCCGGATATCTTGAACAACTGAGTTTTTTGTTTCCTCAATTATCCTTTGTAAGAAAATTAATTATCGTAAGTTCCTCATTCATCTCTATTATTAGAAAAGTAGCCTTTTTTCTTTGTAAACTAACAGATGTCCCTATTTTTTTTTAAAACTGTCAGTTATCTTAACTAGATGACTTTTTTATTTCATCAATTGCACTTCGTCTGAAAATTATTCTTGTATGTTGTTTCTCTCATTTTTGGATCCCATAAAAGTGGTAGTCGTCGACCTTCATTCCAATTTTTCTCATTCTTCTTCTACTACCTTCTTTTCCAATCAAGATAAATTAATCATGTCACTGAGTGAATCAAAACAACCAATGGTACGTATCGTTCTGGATCAATGTAAGCTGAGTCGGCATCTTCAGCTTGACCGATGGAGGAACCTCCTTCTTCTCTCTCATCCCTCGCCCTCTTTTTCGTTATTCTAACTTAAAGCTCAAAATTAATGGATGCGCCTCAACTCTTTCTCTCTCAATCATATAAGTAGTTTTTCTCGTTCAATCTATTTTACTGTAAATCTTCTTAATCCTGATTCTTTTTACTGTGTCTACCATCGCGATGATAGTGGATGCGCCTCAACTCTTTATCCCTTAATCATATAAGTAGCATTTCTAAATCAATCTATTTCTCTCTCAATCTTTTTAATAGTGATTCTTTTACTGTGTTAACCATCCCCATATTGTTCATCTTCCTTCTACATGCATGCTCCTCGACTAATCCCTGTGAACCGAAAAATCCACCATTAATGACAAATCGTAGAAGGCTGACTGACTGATTGACTTAGTTAATGGAGAAAATACAAGTTACCTATGAAAGAAGAGGTGAAATTAATTACTGGACATGAAGGAATTATGCAATGTTATTTCCCTTTTCCTTTATTTGGGAAAAAGATCATCTGGTAAAATAGATTGCAGAATTGGAGAATGATAGATTAAAAACGATACCCTTCTCTAGTTAATTATTTTGAATTAATGTCCATCTGCGTCACTAAGTGAAG
>BEHA01000382.1:834870-849896 GCA_002897215.1 Eschscholzia californica subsp. californica | reverse complement strand
ATTTGAATAAGTAATTTCTGGTGCAAAAAGGAAAAATAAAAAGAAAAATTAAGTAAATTATGTTTGACTTGCATGGGACCTCATATAAGGAAGGGAGCTCTTTCACGTATTCGCTCCTTAGGGTTTCTCCGGGGATTTTATCGTTGTAAGGACTCTGGGAAATCGCCGAGACTCGACAAGAATTTAGAGACGAGTTTGCTGGAACAAGGAGGAGGAATCGAGACGGGCAAGTAAAATTTTCTCAATCTCATTTGTTGTCATTTGGAAATAGTGATTCTGTTCTTTATGTGAATGTTTTAGGTTTCAGGGTTTTCTTTGAAAACAGTACTAATTGTTTCTTTTGGATTTGTGTACGGTTAAGCTATTTAGCCATTTGGGTTTTAGGGTTTTCACTATGAATGCCCAATTGAATCCATATCATCTGAGCTTTCTTCCAATTAGTAATTGACTATCCATGTCTTAGACCTACTACTTATACCATTTGGTGGAGATAGATAGGTTCAAATTTTTGAATAAGTGCTTATGCGTTGCCTACTTGTAAGAAGCGTTGTGATTAATGATGATTTTTACTAGCGATATTTTTTCTATATTGTCGTGAACATTGATTGACTTAGACGATTTGTTAGAACGCTAAACACACTATTTGTATCATCGAAAAACACCTAGAATTGAGCAAGTTACTCTGGATATGTTCTGATTTTTTTGTTTCATACCTTGGGGCAGGATATTAGACCTAGGGTTTAGCTCAAAGGACCAAGAATCTTGATGCTCACCAACTCACCATAGTGGTTACATTAATGAGTATGACAGGGAAAAGAACTCTTGCCTTTTACCACTCAGCACAAAAGAACGGCTACCCGCAGTACAAGAAAATTAACCATCATATATTGAGAAGCCGAAAATATTCCAGGAGTTCTGACCCACGAAAAGAATGCAACACTAATTCAAATGATGGTCTATCTGATTGCTTAAAGCCTAAGTTTAAGAAATGGGATGATCTGAGAAGAAATAAACTTACAGCAAGCACTTTCGCTGGAGCTATTGGGTTGTGGCCTCGTCGAAGAGTCCAATTGTGGCGAGAGAAGATTGGAGAGATCGAGCCCTTTTGTGGGAATGTTACAACTGCTTGGAACAATATCAAAGAAAATGTGGCACTCCGTAAATATATAGAAATGACGGACAATGTAATATATTTTCCGTCATTTCAAGTTTATAATAAACAAAAAGATCCTAAAGATGAATGGCTTGGTTGTTCTCCCGATGGGCAATTTGTTGTTCGTGGGAAGCAGCTGTCTCTTGGGGTTCTAGAGATAAAATGTCCATATTTTGGAGGGGAAACGAAAATCTCTTACCCGTGGAAACGAATTCCTCTTCACTGCATCCCACAAGCTCAAGGTTTAATGGAGATTATGAACGTAGAAACAATGGATTTCTTTGTGTGGACTCTTAACGGGAGCAGTATATTTGAAATTCGTAGGAATCGTGACTATTGGGATATTTTAGAACCCGTTCTATCTGATTTCTGGTGGAAACATGTTGTTCCGGCAAAAGAGATAATAAGAGCCAAATGCAGTAGCAAATCTCTACACTCGGACTACTTCGATAAACTTATACAACAATGCAAGCCAACACAAAGGCACGAAAACTATAGGGACCTTGTTTATGCAAGCAAACGTGTTATTGATGATGACTCACGCTTATTGGTACGAGAAATTGGAGGGATATCGAGTTATTTATTGGGATCTCCTCATAATGTTGAATTAGGAATGGATCAAATGACAAGCCATAGCCCATCTATGGGCCACCTAATGGCCGTCTCCCGGCTGACTCGGCCACCATAATGGGGCTTGGTCTTTTTAGTTATTTAGACTGATCTAACATATAGGATATTTTTTGCTTTCCAGGTCTTAAGATTCCTTTATTTGATGGTTCCTTAATTCAAAATTATCTAGTTTCCTAATTAGTTTAAGGGTAGGGTTTCTATCTTATAGAAACACTTGTTTGCTTGTAGTGTTATTCGTCGTCAAATAATCAACTAAGAATCAACCTGTTAGATTATTTTGAGTCTGTGTAGTTGGTCTCGGTCTGGTCGAAGGCCGAGACTGAGATTCTCAGCAGAGACAACATGTATAGTTAATAATAAGTAATAAGTACTATGTAATAAGTTTAATTCCCTGGATCTTCATTACCTCATAATTCTCCGAACTATAAACATAAAATTACTCCAACCGTTCATCATAAACAAAATTCCGTCATAAGTTCACTTCTATAGTTCACGTAAATAACGAAGTTCAACTTTATAAGTACTCAATAACTAATAACTAATCACTAATAAGTTTAATAACTAATAGTACTATAGCTATGTTGATTCGCTTAGTCGCTATCATCCTTAACTTCACTTCATCATCTTCAATTTCTATATTGGCCCCAATTCGGCGTTCCAAAAAAATTCGAAGTTGTTGTTTCGGGTCTCGGTGTCGGTTTGTCTCGGCTGAGATAGCCGAGAAACTCGGCCAAAACCTAACTCGGGGTCTCGGCCGAGTCTCGTCTCGGTGTCTCGGCCGAGTCTCGTCTCGGGAGAAGGCCGAGACGGAGACGAGACCCGAGATTCTCGGCAGTCTCGGCCGAGACCAACTACACGGTTTTGAGTTTTAGTCACTACCTCTTTTTTACTATTGTTATTTTATTTCATCTATGTCTGGATCACAATGGTGTTTTATAGGTCAAGATAATATCGAAAAAGAAGTGGAAAAGCAGCTGTGGACTGTGGTAGATAATAAGAAGTAAAAGAATCTTTTCGAATATCAACTAGGTTTTGTGAAAATGAATCACTGAAATAAACTTTAACAGAATCTGTGGGTAGATGAAGATGATGAAATATGAAGTGGTGGAGCTCAATTTCTTCATTGATATTTCCTATATAAGAAAATGGTCGATCGGTCATGGTAGTGTTCAAAGATCTAAACGTATTGATGAGACTTCCATATAAACACAACCATCATTTCTGAACATATAAAATCAAATTAAGGATTTAGGGTTCTTAACATTGAAGTCAATATAACATATTTATGTGGTACAGGGTAGGTGGCTAATAATTTGCAGCATTAAGATGAAAGTTGCTTCTTTTAGTGGCATAAAATTTAATCTCAAGTTGAAAAAGAAGGTTAAATGTACCATTACTTCATATATAATCAAATTAAGGATTTAGGGATCTCAAGTTGCTTCTTTTAGTAGTGCATGAAATTTATATCTAGCGAGACGGGTTGAACCGTCTTTGACTTCGGGTAGCCTATTTTCCTTAATATTTGTGGCTTATATAAATCGGATTCTCAGACTAACTTCGAGTTCATGGACCAATCACTTTTTGTAGATTATATAATTTGAGATCTTGGATCTTGAAGTTGTCGGATTAGGATGACTTTTCCATCATAAAAGTATCTCTGAAAACCTATAAAAATAAAAGGAATACGAAGCCCCACACGAACTACTTGATTGGTATTTGACGAAAAACCCGAGATTGAGAGCCAATCCTAACATATTTTTGTTTTGAGTATAGTCCAAATATTAGTAAATAGTTGGGGGGGTCAATGTCTAATAACCTAAATATTTCATGAAGGGTATTTTTGCCATAAGTCACGCATGTGGTTGGCACGTGCACCATTTAACCGATATTTAACGAAAAAATCGAGAATGAAGGTCAGCGCCATACATATTATCGTTTTAGGAGTGTAGTCCCAATATCACTAAATAACCAAGGGTGAATGTCTAAATAACCCTTTGATATATGAGATGTTAACCAAACTCCTAGTGAAGTCCCTTTTACGTTTCTGGAGTATTTGTAAGGAATGGTATGTATTTTGTGTGAGTCGATTACTTCATGATTTTGTTTATTTCATCTTTGGTTTTGGATACTGTTTTTTCATATTTAATTCATCTAAATTTTTAAGCTAAAATTTGATTGCTTTTGCAAAGTATGATCAGAGTTATAGTAGTAGTTGTTACGAGCTGGAGTTTTGTTTATCATTAGTCTATAGTACCATATCCAACAAAGACGAATAAAAGATTCTTTAGCTGGATAGATGCTCCATCATGGAGAGCAGTACTGGCCCTGACTTTTGGGGGCCTTAAGCGAACGTATAGACGAAGCCCTTTTGAAAGAACAAAAATTATTTCTAAAATAATGTAACTGGCGAGAGTCAAACCTTAGACCTTTGGTTCCATAATGAACTATTCTACCGACTCTACTACCCGATTGAATAATAATTTTAGATGCGCATAAAAAATACATATAATAAGACGACTCATATATAAATGATATATAAAGTGGGAGCCTCCTGAGTTTGGAGGCCCTAGGCGGCCACCGCCTGGGTCGTCTAGCCCCAGGGCCGACTGGTAGGGTTTTGTACATCTCTAAGAATACTGACAAGTGTTGTAAGCGGAATCTCAAACATCTATATGTTTAACACTAGATAACCAGGATCATATGCAAGAACTAAAGATGAACTAGAATCGGGAAAAAGAATACCTTATTCGCTATTTTTTCCTCGAACCTTTCCAATCGCGTTGAAGATCAAGAGCTCCAATTGTAGCTCATCTACTTGAGACACCGACTAGGTTAACTTGATCTCCCTTCCTTAATGTTTGCTAGAACTTATTGGAAGGTTGAGAAAACATTTCTTCTTGACTAGATAGATAGAATGGGAGCTTTTTCTCTAAAATCCTCTCTTTCCATTAGTTGTCTGAGAGATAGAGAGTGATTTTCTCTATGAGAAAATTCCACACCTTTTCTGTTCTCTCACTGGTCCTTATATAGAAACCCTAATAATAAGAGTCTCACTCAGAGTAGCCCACTATGGGTAATTACGGTTTCCCCTTCAGTGTGGCCGCCCAGAGTAGCCCACTATGGGTTTGGCTTGGCCGACCCACTCACCTTGGTCGGCCATCACATGGCCGACCCTTTGAGCCTTCCTCTGGGCACCCCTTTCGAGCCCCGCTCTTTCTATCTTTATTTCGAATCGTCATTCGAACTATTTTGGCTTATTTAGTTAGATCTAATCCATCTTAAGCCTAGCTCCCACTAGTCAAATCTCCGATCAAGTCACCACTCTTATGTGTAACCCGTTGTAGGATCCGGCTTATGCTAGCCGCGAATCACCGAAGTGTCCGACGATCGTAAGCGGCTTCTAGCAAAGCATTGCGATCTCTAATTCGACCGGACTAGATGATCTTCCGGATTAGGTCATCGTTATCCTAGCTGAAAATTTGAGCGCATTGCCACCTTGTCGAAGGACACATTCGAAAGGGCGTCTCCTTCAGACAGAACGGATTTATCCTTCAGTCTCCCACTTGTACTTAGAACAAGTGCAATGCTCGATTCTCATGCCACTTCGTATCTCATCTGATACGTCATACCTTTCAGACTTTCTTGATCTGGAGAACAAGTGTCAAAAAAAATGCTTAACTATTAATCCATTTGAGTGTGGTCGCACATTTTCCTGTTGATATCCTTAAGTGGTCCGGAGATACTAATCCCAACCAAATAGGAGGACATAATCCAGTCTTGTACTCCCACTTAACTTCACGTCTATCATGTCTCACCCGGTGACCGGTATTATAACCTCCTTTTACGACACGGCGTTTGGCGGTACCAAAGTTTAATCATTCCTTACATAAGATGAGTGGAGTACTCATGTTTAAGGAATCTCTCCAATCTTGCCTATGAGAGTTCATGACGTTTTTCATCACTTTGAAGAACTCTCACATTGGGTTATCCAATGTATATTCCCAATCATACACCCATGTAATTGACTTGAATACCATATTCCTATAGCCCATGAAACTGCGCTATCAGTCAATCTCACATGTTAATCTTCTTGAGTTATTGTTGTCTGTGCAATGACCTGGAGTATGAACTAAATAATAAATCTATTCCAAGTTCACTTAGTAGGGTTTCATCTACCAGATCACGCATCTGATAATCCTACTTGGAATGCTTCATTATTTTTTGATTGTCGTTTAAATACTAAACCACAATTTAACGACGAAATAATTAACTTATTTCTGATAATAAGAGTTCTGTAAAATTGAGTCTTCTCGTGTAACTCCTTACACCCTCAATTTACAAGTGTAAACTTTATAGAAAAGCTTAATGCCAATGACCCTAGTATTACCTCCATATTTAGTCAAAGGTGACAGTCTAGATCTAATTAATATGAATTTTGCTGATTATCATCCTGATGATAATCTTTAGTATTTCAATACTAAATTAAAGCTTCTCAAGCTTTAACTACTTCCTTTTATTTGTAAAGCTTGCAATAGTCTTTGCCAGGAATCTTTCCAACTTATTGTTCTTCCATGTCTGGAAGTTTGCAACATATGACCGGTTTATTTTCTTATCGAGAATTTATCACAAGTCCTTCTCAAGTACTTTGTGCGATCCAGGTCAGCTTATCTGGATTTGATTGGTGACGACCATAGATACTATAAGTTTTTTGAGACGTCGAGGCGAATGTTAATGTCCCAACATGATCGATCTTATGCCTTCAGCATAACTATCTTTTCTTATGCGTGCTTGCTCATCAGAATCCTTCGGATGTTGAGTCTTGCTAAGCTGTGTGCCATGAGATTTGGGTAGAAATACTCTACTTGAGTCTTTCGTGTTAGACTTTTCAAGAACCTTTCTTGAACGAGTCTTATCACCATCTCTATCTATCCCTATATATCTTTGATGCCCAAAAGCATTTCAGCCTTATGTGTGGTCCTTTTATTGAGTCAGTTCTAAACTGTTTTCAACATTAGAATGTTGTTTTCAATCTATAGTATGTCATCTACATAACGGACCTAAAGAAACCTGGGTCACTCCCACTAACCTTCTTGAATTTAGGACCATCTTGAACTTCCTAAATTCAAGATTTCTCTTCATTCCCAAAGGAATCAACTCTTAATTACTTTGCTGAATCGAAGATTCCAACTCTTACTTGGCCGCTTCAATCCATTGATGGATTTCTGAAGCTTGCGATTTTCACTAGCTTTAGAAGCGTTAACTTCCTCCGGAATGTGTCATGTACACATTTTTTTGCTAATGATTGAGCATAATGGTCTTAAGCATCGTGACATGATAGATGGTCTTTCATGGTCCATACCATAAACTCTGTGACCTTCTTTTCTAGTCTTGATCTAAAGAACACGAATGTTTCCATCCTTGTCTGTTTTTCACTCTGAAAACCTATTTGTACTTACCAAGAACTATTCTTTAAGCAAATAGACCAAGTACCAAACTTGATTTCAGACATGGATTATATTCTCATCTTATGACTCCAAGCCACATTTCGGAGCGATTCTGTCATAGCTTTTGTGTAAGTAGCTCTTTTTCTTCTTCAGTAAGATTTCAGTCCTCTAAGACAGATCTGTGAACCTTCAAGATTTATAAGGGGTTTGAACAACTTTGAGACGCTATCAACTCCTTGAGGACTCTCTTGCGAATCCAATTCGCCTTGTGCGGGAGGATCTTCGAGATCTTTCATCTCTAACTCTCTTTCCATGTCTGTTGGCTCTTAATAGATCTTTCATCTCTAACTCTCTTTCCATGCATTCTTTTACTATAAAGAGCGCCCTGACTGGCTTGAGCGTCGGAGCGGCTTTCGAACCCCTTGCAGATTTTCCCCCTCGAGAACAGACGAACAGGAACAAGAGCAAGGAGCTGGAGCAAGGAGTGAGGAGCAGGAGCGAGGAGCAGGAACAAGAGCAAGGAGCTGGAGCAAGGAGTGAGGAGCAGGAGCAAGGAACATGAGAAAGGAGCTGGAATAAAGAGAAGCAGAGCTGGAAGCAGGAAAGCTAGGCTGAATAACACCCAACATAACGGAACGATCATACATAACGGAGGTTGTCATGCATCAACTCCCTTTTTCACCCTGATCTAACAGAAGGCCAATTTTTGACATCAGCATTTGGCGCTAGAAGGAGGGGATCTCTCCAAGAAAATCATCAATTCGGTAACCCAAATCCTATATATTAAACTTTTCAGACTAACTACTTCCCTGAGCCCCCCCCCCAGGTAGATATGTCAGCAGAAGACTACATGCTCAGCGAAATTCGGGAAACATCCCTCAACCACATGATATTCACAGCGGCCCAGAAACGGCTCAAGGAAGAAAAAAGGCAGCAAGAGGAGAAAACCACACACCTACAAAAGAACGCGCTAAGAAAGTCAGTGCCGGAAACACTCGAATCTCTACTCTGAGAAAATCCCACGGAGACCAACAAACCAGTAGGTCCCCTTATCCAGGCCTGGGATCGTACTCCGGGTCGGGAGACCTGCGGGAATTCCTTAGACATTACGTCGCAATAATGAGTCTCTGCACGACCAATATTAACGTCTGAAGAGTCAAGATCAGACCTAAAGTCTACTGGGACAACCCGGCTTAAGGTAGCAGGACAACAGAGCCCTTGATGGTCCACTTAATATTCCCCTAACTGGGAGGTTGGCCAGAAGAAACCAGCCCTGCAAAACGCCATTGGCATGGACAGATCAGCCGTGGGGTCTTCAAAGGAGTAAGGGGGGTCCGCACAGGTTCGGCCAGTGTCTTACGCCCAGAATTGGGGAGGCAGCAGCGCCAAGCGACCTACCGACTTAATCTCGAAACTTCCAAAAAGATCTCAGTCGGCTGCATTTTGAGAATATATCTGATGGGTCATGAAAATGTCCCATCTAAGTCATTTAATTTAGCCAAGTTAGTCGGTTTCAAGTCTTTATTATAATAAAATGGTTGGTTTTCTTGATTAGGTGTCTTTTACGGAGTTAGATGTGAAAAACGGTTAAAAACGAGGAAAAGATGCATGAAGGGTATTTTGGTCATTTGGAGTCAAGGAAAATCTGGTAATTTGGCCAAGGTCAGTGCGTGGTTGAAAAGTAGAGGTCGAGACGAGTTCGTAGGAGAAAACGAAAGTCAAATCGGAGTCCGGACGAAGGAATAAGCCAAAGTCAAAGTCAGGTCAACATTTGGTCAGCTTTTGGTACACCTTCGGGCATGGTTCTGGCCCGCTGTATACAAGAAGGCACGTGGCGCGCTTTTGAGGCCGGTGTATCTAATTCCCGTGTCAGTGCTGAGCATCGAAATGGACTCCGTGTTTCAGACGCAACTTAGTTCCGTACTCCCAGATCTAACGTTTTAATCTCAGCCGGTCGTTCCCGCGTTTTCACGATCGTGTGGCTGCTGTGCGTCCCCTCCTTTATTCCATTCCCGTGTTACCCGAAGTTGTTTATTAAGGTAAGCCCGGAAGCGTGTCACCTTAGCAGCCATCCAGATCCGTGTCCCTGAGCATCCGACGGCTACTGAAGCTTGCCCCACCTATTTTCATTAGCCGAGAAAAACAGTAGCTTCCGAAGGTTAAACCCTAGCCGCCCAGACTTGTTCGATTTAGGGTTTTCTTCATATTTAACCCTAGAAATTCCTAAAATGACCCTTCCTTTTATCTTTTCTGTCATTTAACCCACCAAAAACCCTCACCCATCTATAAATAAATCTCTTTCTCCTGCATTAAACCTAGACTTGCAAACCCTCTCAATCCCTCTTCTCTATTCCCTTACCTTCTCTTTCTCTACTTTTCTTTCTCTAACCCTAAAATCATCCTCTCAATCCCCTCTTACCTATTTCTTTCTCCAACCTAATCCATCTTTTCCATTCTTTTTCTATCTTTCTCTACTACTTCTTCTCTACCACTATTCTTTCTTCCATTAATAGTCTTCTCCTTCTTCCTTACATATTCTTCTATCATCTTTATCCCTTTTCATCTCTTCTTTCCAACTTCTTTCTGCATCTAATTTCTTCCTTCTCTTTCTTTTTCTTATTTGGGTGGCAATAAAATAGCTATTACTTGGAGTTCTTGGAGTAAAATTCTTGAGCACAATTGGAGCAAATCCTGGACAAATTGGAGATACATGGGGATATGGAATTTGAACATTCTTGGTGATTTCTTTCCATTAATTTCTTAGTATTTTCATTTATTTTACAATGTCAATGAATGTTACTCTAGATTCCATGTATAGTTAACTTAGCAAGCTAAGGTTGTGAATGAAACCCATTTTGGATCTTTGTAATACTTGTTCTTGATTAATTAAATCCCTTGATGTACTTTAATGTCTATTGATTGTTTATCTATAAGGATTTGATTTTCTTTCCATTACTCATGCCTCATAATTAGATATTTCATACTTTCGTTAAGTTGTTAGATGGAGTATGCTTTTTAGATGATGAATAATAGTTAAGTGATCCGAATCTTTATAAGGAAGACAATTAGAATTAGTAATTATAAAATTGTTTTATCTAGAACATCATCCGGAATCCAAATAGTTCATTATATTGGATCCCGAGTAAATACAAATGAGATTTAAGTAATTAAGTGCTTGTTTTATAAAGTGAAATTATGCGGTGGATTTTATAACCTTAGATATCCTCTTACCTCTCTCTTAGATAGTTTAGTTAGTTTTATTTGTTTTCTTACTTCTTCCAAATCAATCATCAAATTTATGAGTGGGGTGTGTGCTTAGTCTAAGTTAGTTATTGACATTTTGATTATTGGGCTAAACTCGCCGTCAATATCCGAAGTTACCTACCTATTCCTTGGAACGATTTCCCGATTTACAAATTATACTATAACTTGACCCCGTATACTTGCGGGAATAGACCTATTTTTAGGCCTATCAATATCCTCGAAAGTGTTTGGAAGATTGGCCTATACCCATCATTAATCGACTCATGTCTAACATGTTCAATTACTCCCACTGGACTCATCACCCATATGATGTGTTTGCTGGAGCAAGATGAGAAACTATTTATCCACTTCTTTGATGGTCATCAAATTCTTGACTTAAATATTCACCATCTCGATCCAATCGAATGATTATATTTTTGCTCAAGTGAATTCTTGTTATCTTTTGTTAGTGTATTAATAGTTTTACATACATCTGTATGTATGAAGACTATTGGTTCACTAGTCATATCATCCTTTCGAAAATGTGACTTTGTCAAATAGTCCTTTTGAACAATATTCACATGTGTCGTATGATTCTAAATCATTGGACTTAGAAGTCCATACCATTGGATCTTCCTCATGTGTCTTATGTCAATTTGACGCAATGACAAAACCAAAGTTGACCGATTTGAATCCTTTGATTGTAGCCCATAGTATCATTGTTAACGTTTCAGTTCTCCTAGAACCGACTTTGTTAATTTAGCACTGATTTAAAACATTAGATGTTTCTTGAAGAACATAATAACACTTATTAAGTTTTAAGCTAGATCAGTGTCTAAAAGAAGACTTTGATCCAGTTCAGCATCCTTAGCAATCACTTGCTTCTGCTCTCTCTTGGATCTTTTCTCCTTTTATTCAAGTATGTAATTCTCTTGAGCTCTTACTGAGCCGCACATCCGGTTTTAAACACCTGATGAAGGGAGTCTACTATACTTTCCAAATGAACTTTGATACAAGAACCAGAATTCTCAATTCCGTTTCTGTCTTCCAGGTACTTACGGTAGTTTCCTTCAATGGCCTAACCATTACCTTACTCTGACCCTTGATTCCTACGAATCATAAGAACTCTTCTTATATTCCTTTGGTTGTTGAATCTCAAGAACTTGCTTCTTGGATTCAATGTTCCTCAATGTTCTTTTCAGCTATCTTTACTAACTAAAGTAGCAACGAACATTAGGAATGGGATATTCTCGGATGTTTTCTTTGTTTCAAGTTTGAAAGCGTTTCTCGAATTCTAATCCAATCAAGGAAATAAATTTCGTTTTATTCCTTTTGATGGAATGAACGAGGGTGGGAAACTATTTTCTAATAGTCATATATACTCTACAATAAAAGAAAAGGCAAAACCCTAAAACTTATTATCATAGCAAAAACACAGTTTTTGTCACAGGGTCGGTGGTGTTTTAGCAGCGTTGACATATCGGCGTTGTTCTCCATTGGTGTTTCCGCTAAGAGTTGGCTCTCCAGCGATTGTGCTGATATTGCCTATTATTTTCCGAGGTTCCTCTGTCTCTTTAGTTCTTTTTTGGCAGACGTAGAATGGGTGTTGGTGTCTAGACCTGACCCGATTCCTCCTTTGCTAATGGGCCTTTTGTTTTCGTATTCAGTGGAGGGTTGTTCCTTCTTATAATCGTAGGGCTGACGTTCCTTCATGATGTAGATGTCCATCTATCCCTTCTGCTGATGTCGAAAATTGGCTCCCGGTTAAATCAGCATGAAAAAGGGAGTTGATGCATGACATCCTCCGTTATGATGGTATATTCTGTTTGGAAAGGAGAGATTCCTCTGTTCAGCTCTGCTTCCCTACTCTGCTTCTCTGCTCTGCTTTGCTCCACTGCTCCAGCTCTTTGCTCGTTGCTCCAGCTTCTTGCTCCTTGTTCCTGTTCGTCTGTTCCCGAGGGGGAAACCCTGCAAAGGGTTCGAAAACCGCTCCGACGCTCAACAAGAATGAATATTGATCGATCCTTTTGGGGGGCGAGTTGTGAGAACTCTGAGTATGGGGTGATCTTTTCAAGAGTGAAGAGATCGTGTCCTGTGAAGGACGAAGTGGGGGGCCTTTTATAGGCGAAGTTAGACCGACTGTGATTAGTGACAGTGGTGAGGCGGTGGCCGTCAAGCCGTAAGGAAAGTTACTTCTTTTGTGTATCTAGGGTTTCTCTTCGAGTTTATCTAGGATCTTTGATAAGTGAAAGTTCCTAAGTTCGAGGATACTTTGTATATATCTTGCCGAAGTGATAGACTTTAAAGGAGAAGTTTCCTCTTATAGATACGTGGAGTCCAATCGGGCTTAAACTCTTCAAGATGTGAGCCGCCTGAGATCTTTCTAGAAAGTTCGGGATAAAGTCATTAGGTCGCGCAACGCTGATATCTCCCCAGTTCTGGGTGTAAGATATGGGTCGAACCTGTGGAGACCCCCCTTATTCCTTTTAAAATCCCATGGCTGATCTATCCATGCCAAGGGCGTTTAGAAAACTTTATTAACTCAAAGATAAACGAAGAACGATAAAATAAAGGAAAAAGAACGGTAAAATAACCCTAAAACTGAAAACTTTATTAACTCAAGGGGGTTTCTCTTCAACATGCTCAAATAAAAGACAGACTGGACTTCTTTTTATAGATTACTAGACTTTCCTAGATAGACACAAACAGGACTTTCCTAAATAATAAAAATACTAAAACAGGACTTTCCTAAATAATAAAAATACTAAAATAGGATAACTTCCTAAACCTAGAAACAATGACTCCACAAACCCTAATAGTGTGGCTCGTTGGGCCTATATGGTCGAGAGGCCCAAATATAATGGTCCCGGCCTAGATGCGCCTGCATCAGGTTCCCTTTCCTCTTGGAGGGTCATCCCGAACTGATTGCTGAAGTCGTCAAACTCATCAGAACCATCCTCAAGTGGTAACAATGTCACGATCTTCTTGTTCCATGGGAATTCGTAAACATTCAAACGTCCACGGTACGTGACGTTCACATCAGACTGCCATGGCCTGCCCAAAATAATGTGACATAAATCCATGTTTGTAACATCACAAGTAACCTCATCGAAATATGTGGAACTGATAGAAAGCTTAATGGTGCACATACGATCAACTCGAGTAGTGTTTCCCGATTTGAGCCACGCGGTCCGATAAGGATTAGGTTTAGGTTGTGTTGGAATTCCCAAGTAGTTGACAAGTTCAGATGAAATAAGATTTTCGACGCAACCGTTGTCAATAACAATGGTACAGACCTTATCCATTAGAGTACCTCTCGTAACAAATAAGTTCTTCCGTTGTGATTTTTCCTTCTTATAAGGAGTGAAAAAAACTTTTCGTGTGACTAGCATCACCCTATCACCACTATCAGGATTCACGTTTACATGCTCGACTTGGTCCTCATCGGAATCCGAATCTGATTTCTTTTCGACGAGATTAGCTTCCCGCGAGAAGGGCAAGCATTAGAGTAGTGTCCCGTCTCAAAACAACGAAAACACTTTATCGGTGGCGGGTTTTTGTAAGGGTTGACGGGTTTGACACCTTCATCACTTTGTTTGACGGTATCCGGCTCCTCCGGTGTTGACCGAGTTGCTTGATGACGATTGTTGTAACTGCGATAAATAGATCGTGAATCCGATTCGAAAGATCGAGCCATACTTATAGACTCGGATACGGAGGAAAAAGGTCTCAAGTTGACCAAGTCCTTAATATCGTTCCGAAGGCCGTCTTTGAATTTTTCTATCTTCATTGATTCCGAATCGGGCAGATTAAGCCGTGTGCTGAGTCGGTGAAATTCAGACGCATACTCCTCTATTGATCTTCTTCCTTGACGGCAACGAAGATATTCAACACATAGTTGATTCTCATAATCGGGTGGTAAGAATCGTGCAAACATAAGTGGTTTGAGTTCCAACCAAGAAGAAATAGGCGGTAGGCGTAATAAGTGGCGGCGTTTAGATTCTTGTTTCAACCAAGTTAAAGCCATCTTGGATAAGTAACTGGTAACACAACGTACTTGTTCGATACCTTTAACCTGCATGACGTCACAAAAAATCTCTAGGCGAGAGACATAATCCAAGAATTCTTCTATATTAATTAAACCGTCATAAGAAGGAACGTCCATGCAAATACGAAACGAAGAACTTGACAACGAACCGTAACCCGGTTGGGTAAGCTCGGTCTCGGTTGTGATGTTTTGCTCGGTCTCCATTCGAGGTTGTGATGTTACGGGTGACCGGTTCGTATGTGGTTTTCGGGGAATGCTAGACCGGGGGTGGGTTCGGCTTCTCGGGTTCTTGACAACAAGTGGGGTGCGAGTTGACGGTAATGGTTATTGGTGGTTGGTTCGGTTTCTTGGGTTCGATGGAAGGTAAAGGTTTCTGATGGAGAAGTATGTGTGGTTAGGTAGTGGGTTTGGTGTAGTTAGTTGTCTGGTGGTCGTTGGTGGGTTGTGGTGGTAAAGGATTTGTGGGCTTCCAATTGTTGGGCCCGGGTTTTGGCTAGGGTTGGTGTGG
>BEHA01000382.1:778347-807017 GCA_002897215.1 Eschscholzia californica subsp. californica | reverse complement strand
CTAATAGTCGTACAAAATATATAAAAGATCATAAGAATTGAATGAGAATTGAACCTCTTATATATTTTGAAAATTTATAAGAAATTCACCTATCTCCCAGTCGTGTTTATCCTAACTTTTTCTTTTTTTTTTGAGAAAGAAGATTTACTTCATAACAAGTCTTACTAAGAAGACATGCTATTGCAAACACGAATTTGTTAACATAAGAAAATAAAAAGCTATCATGATCTGAATTTCTTGAGAAAGAAGGTAACCATGTGATTGGTGGATGTTTCTACCTTAAACATAGAAAAATTAGTCACTAATTGTCATTTACCTAATTAATTAAAGTAATTCCAGATGGTTACTGATTGTAATTGGTAGTGACCAAAATAAATAATGATTTGGCTCAATTATATCAATTAGAGTTAATTCCTATATGACCCCCTACTTTGTGACCAGCTTCCTTTATGGCCCCCTTTTTTTCGTAAATTCAAATATGACCCCCTATTTTCAAGTAAATGTCATTACTACCCTTCTTAATTCTAAATTTAAAACATTTAAAAAAAGTTATTTCCACCTCACCCCTCTCTCTCTCTCTCTCCACCTCATCTCTCTCTATAACTCACCCCTCTCTCTCTTTCCAACTCACCTCTCTCTCTCTCTCTCTCTCTCTAACTCACCCCTCTCTCTCTCTCCAACTCACCTTCATCTTCTCCGATTGAAGTCGCATCTGGTCTGTTCACGACTCCGGCGAAGGGAAACCCCCTTCGCCGGATTTTTAGAGAGAGAGATGAGAGAAAATTTTTTATGTTACAAAATGACTATCTTACAAAATGACTTCATATTTTAGTTTTTTAGTCAACTTTAACAGGTAATAGTTTCTTTTTACTGTCATTGCAAATTAATTCTCCCACGTCTTTTTTCATTTTTGTGGGCAAAGAAGTGCCAAAAACTGACGGCTGACTGATCACCTGCTTGCGGCCCTTTATCAAGGAAAAAAGGTTTCTTCTTCGACCACCACCATCATCTTCTTTTCTCTCTATTTTTATCCTTTTGTCTTCTTCTTCAAAAATTTTTGAAGACCCACAAGGGCTTTCTCTCTCACTTCGCCATCATTGTCGAAGAGAAAATAGAAAAAGCCCTAATTTTCTCTCTTCATCTTAATCGTGGGGACGAAGAAAAAGGAACTACGATATTCTACATCCCCTCTCGTTTAGTGTGAAGACAGAGAGAGAAAATACCCTTCTCTCTCTTCGACTTCAACACCTAAGCACCCGTAGGACAATAGTCAATTGTGCTATAAACATTACAACACAAAAGTCCATGCAATTGTCCTAAAGATGATCAAGAATTAAGGGGAGCTCCTTACTAACCCAATCTCAAATGTAGCAGCAATGTATTACGAAATAAAACAAAGTCAGAATACATCGAACAAATCCAAACAATATATACTTCACAAGGAACTGTAATATAGAATAAATTTAATGTTGTCTTGCTTTCGAACTACTGAATCCACCCCAAAAACCAAAATCGAACTTGTTGAAGAGTTTTGTCAAAATTTTAAGAACCAGTCTGGTATTTTCTCTTCAGTTTCAAAGTCAATGTGGTGGTGGCATGGAGGTGGAAATGGGAGAAAAATTTATTTATTTTTTCCTTAGTGAAGGGTCGCAAACAAGTGATCGGTGAACCGTCTGTCAACGATCTTTTCTCCTACGCGAAAACAGAAAGTTAAGACAACAGACAGTTTGGTAGCGAGACATCTTTGGGGGTTCATTTTGCAGAATTGGTCATATTTAGAGGATTAAAATAGAATTAAGGAATATATATCACGTGATAACAACTGTCAACTGCCACTATCCGTTGGTCCCCAGTATCCCACTAACTCCCCACCGACCTCTCTTTAGAAAGGTGGTGGCATTTTTTGTCGTGTTGTAAAACATTTGTGACGTAGTCTCGCCCATTGTGTATGACACCAAAATACATTTTTAAGGGAAATATTAGATGTAACAAGATCTTGATTGTCCACCACCTTTTGGGGCTGTGGTTCGACATTACTCTTATGTCCATGAGGTGTTAAGATGGAATAGCGGAGGAACCAATTTGAATCAAGATTTATCCCGTGTAATTTAGGCAATATATAAGTAAAAAGTATAATAAATTTGTCGGGTTTTAGGCCTCTTCATTATGGCACACGCTTAACAATTCAAAAAAAAAATGACTAACGTAGATCGCAGTCGATTTCTCAAAAAAAAAAAACACAAGATCTTGATTTAATTTGTAACATGTTACCTCATCCAGATAGAAAAACGTCCCAGAATCTTAATCAATTTTTTAAAAAACTTGTCTTCCAGTAAAAAAAAAATGAATCAGCATGTCACAAATTAAATCAAGATTCTTTATGCATAAAACACTCCCCATTTTTTATTGTTACTCTAACAACTTAAACTCAAACCAATTACAGCGGCCGATTTAGACCCCGACATAACGAACAACCAATATTTTAGATTTTGTAATTTCTAAAGAATAATTAGTATATTGTGAACAGGTTATAATATGATTTGAGTTGTAGCTTATTGCTTAAGAGTTCAAATCATGCTCAATGCATTATGCATAAGAAGTTAAAGATTCAAATCTTCTTATAATTCATAAATATAGTTAGGAATTATATTTATTTTTTCTAACATGCATTAAATAGGACGGCAATTTTTTACACTACTCGGGGTCTTCCAAGTATTTAGGCGGATCGAGTCTCTGAAGTCCTAGCTTCGAGTTTGTATAAATTTCAGATACATTATGAATGGTTATTTGCTGGCTAACACCACTTCATTGTATTGCAAGAAAATAATCCTCAAGCAATTGGACCACTTTTCCTGTAAAAATAATGTGATATTCATCATGATAGCAAGATCTTGAAGAGTGGTGGTAATCCAAGCTAGGTTGTGGATCATCTCATGGTGTTTAATAGTGAAAGACATAATTGAACCTAAGAAAGCTGTTTTAACATATTGTTGGTTTTCAAATGGTTAAATTGATTTCCGAGAGATGATTATCTTTGTTTTTTAGGAAATAGTATATAACAAAAATTAGTTTTTTGAACTCCGAAAACAATAGTAAAATCCGTTAGTGTAATCAAAACCTCGATACTAAAACAATTGAAAATCGTAGTGATTTACGTGAACTACTACATGATTATTGGGTTTTTTGTAGTAACTGAAAGAACATATAACTTTCAAAATAGTAAAAAAAATATTTTGTTATAAAGCTAATGATAAATTAGAGAAGATAGTCGCATATTAGCGAAGATAAGGAGTAAGTTATAGATAATTCTCTTTTAGTTGGACATCTACAAACTTAACAGAAACTATGCGGGGTTGCAAGTATCCACGTCTCACCTTCCCTTTTACTATTCACCCACTTTCGACTTAAGGCTTAAGTAAACTTTTCGGCTCTTGGGTAGTCCTCTCTCTCTCTATATATATTTATATGTGTGTGTTTTACATAAACACATATTATATGTCACACCCACACACACTATAAGGCACTTTACAGAGAGGAGAAGTTATCAAATATAAGATATGCTCAATTATCATCAAGTTCACATCTCTTTTATTGCATCTAGTTCTGTTTTTATATCTTCTTCAATTTCAGTTTTGCTTATGAGAAAGAAGATCATCAATAATCTCATCTTGCTTCACTCTTAAACTTCACATTTAATTTCTCTTAGACCTTAATTCTATCAATTCATTCAATTTCCACACTTGGGTAGGTTCAATATTCCTTTTTAATTTCCTCTAAGAACCATGGGTTTGAGTTCAAAACAAGTTTCAGGAGATGGGTTTGATTGGACTCAGTGTTTGCTGCAATCTGGAGTAGGAGGTATAGAGTTTTCGAACAATCCTCCATTAATGAAGCAGCAGGAACAACAACAACAAGAACAACAGCAATTGACACCATTAAACTGTCCAAGATGTGATTCTACTAATACTAAATTTTGCTACTACAACAATTATAATCGGTCTCAGCCTCGCCATTTTTGTAGATCATGTAAAAGACATTGGACTAAAGGTGGTACGCTTAGAAACGTTCCGATCGGTGGTGGTAGGAAAAACAAGCATCTCAAAACCACCACCAACACTTCCACCACCAAGACTGGTAAGAAAATATCAAAGTTCCTGAACCAGTCATTGATTAGTCCCACATTGTCTACACATTTGGGTTCATCTGATTTATGTCCATCTTCAATGCCTAGTTTTCAGTTTACAAGTTTAAACAATTTTGGTAACCATCCATCTTCTGGTCTGTCATTCTCTCTCACTGGAAGACCTCAATCAACTAATGGTTTTGATGATTCTGATCAAATTAGGGAAAATCTTAGTTACAGTAGTTATGGTAATCCCACAACAATGTTCATGGCAAAGGAATGGCAAGTACAAAGTACAAATGATTTCATGAATTCATCTATCAATTGGAGTTGGGAGGATATGAGCACATTCATCACTACTGATTTAATGCATCCATTGGAAGTTGATCAAATCAAACAATAGTCATCCTTCTTTTTCTAATATGGGTTTGTGTGTTTGGGTTTTGCATGATCTCATCTTTAACATGCTAGGGTTTTTGTGTTGAAATTGACATGGTAGGTTAGTAGTAGAAGGATTTGTAGAAGAGTGAATTAGATTGTTATGGGTGTTTTTGTTATGTGATTTGACTCAACATTTTAGAGATGTCATCTTCATGTATTTGGTTTGAAGTAAATAATAGATTTGTTTGCTAAGTTGTTAGTACTACTTATTATTGTATCTACCACTTAATGCAAACCTGATTCAAGAACAACCAACCAGTTTTGATTTGATATTTATTCATCTGATTATCAGGATATATAAATAGTTGAAAAGTACATTTTCGAACTTGAATGAGGAAGTTCTTCTATAATTACAAGTAAAATAATTGATATGAATTTAGAAGAAGAAACAATCTGCACCTGTATACAGGATTCACCTTCATCTTCGACAAGCATTTAATTCGATAAATCCTGCATTCAGACACAAAACCAAGACAGTCATCGATCAAGTCGAGCCACCTTAATCTCTCTACATCTCAGAACGTAGTATCCAACAAGCACAGGCAATACGGCGAAAATGGGGAGAACTCTGAAATATAATAAGCACCGGATTGCAGATGATTCTCTATACTCAAATTGCCATTTTGCCGACTTGGGGAATGGCGTCGAACATAAGGAGATAACCATTTATCTCTCTTGCATTTCCTGCAATGATTCTCATATTCGAACAGGCAATCCAAAATTTTGGAAAATTCTGATCTCGCCTCTTAAGCCAGCAGTCAAAATTACCATTCCCCAAGCAGATCGATCTTGCTGCTTTATCCCGTTTGAGAAGTCTACATTGAGGTTACAACTTTGGGTTGATGGTTGATGCAACTTTTCCTCTGGCCATGTAAATGAGAATCTATCGAAGAAATAACTGTTGTATGAACTAGAAAGGGGTCCATAAAGTGCGCTATTTGAGAACCCGTTTATAGACTCTGATGATTCTCGCCTGTTAGTCCCAAGTGCTCGCAAAGCTGAAGGATGATTAAGTTCATTGAGTTCTTCCCCACTGCTAGTTTCATGGCTTCCCTTAGTTGTAGTAAAGCCAGGCCAAGGAACGGCAACGGATACATCTTGACTGTGGAAATATTCATAAGAGTGAGTTATAGCAATGCTTTTAGTTCTGTTTGCCCGTGAAGCAGATTTGTGCTTCCATATGTATACACTTGAGTCACCACTGGCAGATACCACGTATTTCCCGTTCGAAGTAAAAGAAGCCGAGATTTGACTACTCGTGTTGCGAAAACCTGCCATGGAAGTAGATAAATAAGATATTTTAACTTTTTCTTCTGTTTATGTTTTGGTGAAGTAAGAAATGTTGACAACTACTCCTACCTTTGAACTTGTGAACCAGATCAACACCATCAATGACCCGGATTCTCGAATCTGCAGATGTTATAATCACTTCTGAGGAGCTACCTGGGGTAAACTGTTCACGACGAAGTTAATTAACCAGTTAAATGTGGAACTCAAATTTATGAACACAGCAGTGTTTCAGTGAAGACATAGCTACTTCTATAAGTTTATTACCTGAAAACCTGTGATTTTCTTCAGGTGTGATTTCTTCTTCTTATTTTGCAGATTGATTCGACTTTTGCGCTGAAGCTTATTTTCTGAAAGACGAGAAAGGACACGAAACAATGAGTTCTAGACAAAGAGGACTAGTGAAACAAACGAAATACCGCAATTATGTGGTAGAGCGACAACCTACAGTATCTATTCACGCATAAAAATATAATCTCATACTAATTGATTCAAGTGATTCAGAAACCCTAATTTATTTGATAAACTAATAGATAGTGATAGTTTGGTATTAACAGAGAAATTGAGTTTAAGGCATACCCGATGTATTGTACAGATAGCAACTCCCCTTGTATGAACCAACTAATGCACCCTTGAATAGTAAAATATACAAATTCAATCATGAAACACAAATAACAATAATTTTTTATTATCATGAATAGATAAAAAGTAGTTAAAAGATCACCCTACCTGGCCATCAGGTGTATAGCAAGCAGCAGTGACCATCTCATGTAGATCATTCCAATCAACAACTTGACGATCGGGAATACTCCAGATTCGAACCTTAGCATCTAAGGATCCACTAATGAAATATCTGTCATCGACAGGATTGAACTGGATACAAGTTACTGAGTCAAGGTAAATGAATTGCAAACCATTAGTTTAATAAGACGAGCAAACATAGTGCAATAAGAAGAGCAAACATGCTACAATGAAGTAGGAGTTTAGAGATTACTTGGTTCGCACTATACTCACCATAATCGCTGTGTGTAAATATTTTCAAGCAAGATTCGGTATCCATATGCCACAGTCGAACTGTTTTGTCCATTGACGAAGAAAGAAGATACTGAGGAAGAAAAGTAGTATAGTTTAACTAAATAACTAGTCCATATATCAGCTAGACTTCAGCAGAAGCTAAAAATGTAATTTTTTTCAGACATCCAATTTACAAGAACTTTGAAAGAACAACAGATCTACTGTGATATGCTCATTAGTAACATAAGAATAGTAATGAAGGGAACAAATTGTATAAAGTACAAATGAGCATATGGAGAAATGAAGTTAATTTCTGACCACTTAAAGACAAACGAAGCATAGGCAAGATGAAGAATCTTCAGAATGGGCTGCTTTTACTCATTAAAGCATGAATAGTATTATTAGTTCTTGAAGACAAAACAGGGTTGGTTTTGGGTCTTTAACATTATCTAGAAGGGGTTAGGAGTTTGAGCATTTGATTACATGAAGGGCTCTCTAAATCATCAAATTAAATGATTTCGAGCTTTGCTTGCAACGGAAAAATGAAGTCGAGAACTGTCTCATATTTAATTATCAAATTCGTATGACGCAGTGATGGTGACTATCGTTAGAGCAGTAATTTACGGAAAGGCAAAAAGGAGTATAGTAAAGCAGCATAGAAAACTAATAACCTGCGATTTCGACCAGGATAGGTCAAGAACGTCAGCAAGATGGCCTTCGAATGAGCAGACAGGCATTTCTGAAAGCGCAAACACATTTTCTGGCACCTTAATATGGTCCAAACTGATAGATTTCCTGCTAAAAGATGGCCTTCCTCTACTCTTCTTCTCCGAATGGTTCTCCACATTGGAAGACACCAATGTTAATTCAGTTGACTGACTGAGGGAAAAATAAAAATGTGAATTCCCATCTTCTGATTTCTCCATTAACAAGTCACCCTTTCTTTCAGATTCCAAAACCTGCCAAACATGAATAATGCAGTCCTCACCTGCGCTTGCAAGATATCGACCGTCCAAGCTGAATTTTGTGGTCCAGATGGATCCCCTATGCGCATGTATTTCCTGACTCTTATAAAGTGCCGAGAGCTCTTTATAGGACTTCCCGCATTGCCGAACTCTAGCCCTCTCAGGACCGTGAAAACCAACATCTTGACTGTCATCTGTTGCAGAGCTTGACCTCCGCCCACACTTCTCCGACGTGGTATCTCTCTCATCACGGATCCTTCTCTCTCTATGATTAGCTACACTGCTGGCAATGCTCCTTAAGTTTTTAAACCAACTTCCTTTCTTCTTAGATTTCATTCCTCCATCTTTATTTCCATTACCATTACAGTCTGACAAATCTTTCCTATCATTAAAATTTTCGACGTTTTGCCTCCGCATCAATTCCTGAACTAAAGGTGAATGCCCAACAGACATTTGGAATTCTTCCATGGTGAGTTGCCTACCAGTCTCAACATCCCTAAGTTTATTCCACATACCATCCTCTCTAAACTCATTAACCACAAACTCCTTACCGTTATCCAGATTCTTGATTGTGCAGACTGGGTCCGGGCCATTGTCCTTAGCAACTCCAATGCAACAGGAAACTTCACCGGTTTCCCGGTAAGTTGGATTCATTTCATTGGAAGAAGAATTCAAACTAGGGTTACGATTTAAGTTTGTCGATTCAATTCCAATCTCTTCTACTGCGTAAGATGAGTTCTTGCGTAAGGACTTAGCAGGATAAGCAAAACTAACATTATTAGCAGAAAGAGATCTACCACATTGGTCGAAACGCGATTTGGGGAGAACATTTTGATGATTATTTACAGGTATAGAATCAATTGAATGGATTGAAAGAGAAGATTTAGATATATTATTACCCTGCTCACAAGTTGAAGAACTACATTGAGCTCTGTCTTCGAATTTAGATCGATTGACAAAAGAATCTGAATTTGAACTCACATTTGATTCAGCTTTCTCTGGTTTATGGGTAAGTGAATAATTAGAACGAAGACCCATTTGAGAAAGAAGTCTCTTTCGACGTTCTTCAACAGGGGAAGGGTCAGAAATCCAAATGTCATAGTTAGTGATTGACATTGGAAATTTAGGTTTTGGGGACTGACTAGACGCATAATTAGGGTAATTAAATCTGTTACCATAATCTTCTTCAGCTGAAGAAGAACAAGGTGATGATGATGATGAAGATGAAGAAAGTATTCGATCTAGTGATTCAAAGAAGTACTCCTCTTCTTCTTCCTCCTCCCTCGGTTTGCTCATCTTTCATCTACTCCCATTCTCTCCCTTCTCTCTCTCTCTCTCTCTCACTAAACTAACTCACTCACATCGAGTAAAAATCATCACTTTAGAGAGAGAAAGTAAGATAGATCCGTAATCCGATTAATCGAGATTGAAGAAAAACTTAAACTTGAAGTAAAATGTTGGTTATGGAAGTCACTTATAGATCTGAGGAAACAATGATTTTAATAAAAAGGGTATCGAAGAGAGAGATAGAGAAAGAGTTCTATTCTATTTTTACAAACCCCCAAACCAAACCAAAAGAGAAGAAGGGGAACAAACAAAACCCTAATTTCTTCCAATTGGTAGCGCTCCTCTTGTGTTTTGCTATGATCACAAAACACTCTCTTTCTCTCTCTAGTTTCTCTCTCTACTGTTATTTTCTCTCTCTACTGTTATTTTCTCTCTCTTCTTTAATCTCTTTCCGTTCAGAGTTCTGAACAGCTACGCGGTTAAAAGCGAGATAAAGATTTCGAAAACCCGCCATTTTTTTAGCTTTCTGAGAAAAAAAAAAAGAGAAGATCAATAGTAATTGAACGTGACTAAACTAATTTTTTAATATTTATTTATATCCTTTATTTATTGGCTATTTTATTTACTAAACTCCTTATTCTATTCAATTTTTTTATTTAAGTCCCTATATTTTCTGCAAGTCCTTCAAGAGTTAAGACAGCTAGTAGCTAGCTAGAGCTAGAGCCTAGATTTGCCTCTTGATGATTTCTTTTTATGTTTAGACCTTGAAAGGTCAAACCAGAGTCACCATTACTAGTAGTCTAGTACTATAAGATTCAAATGAAATATATTTGACAAAACAAAATTACAAATAATTTGTTTTTATAAGATTAGAATATGTTGCATATAAGGAGAACCATTGAAGGTCAGACTCGGTGTGTGATTGTCGTTAATTTATCATGATAGTAGGATCTACCACAATCGAAGCTTGAATGTCATCAAGTTGATATTGTCCTTGATTTAACGAATGATGAGATTAACTCCATTGAAGTCTTTCAAGATTTAGATTGAATTTTGACATTTACTGAGTGTCGCAAGTCTTTTTTTGTTCCAGAAAGGGGAAGTTATCTTCTTATTTCTTGATAACTCAACACCTTTTGGTTGCATAGTTCTTTCGTAAACGAATTAATTGAATGATATTCTAACACGAAAATCGTAAATCAATAATGGAATAGTTGCGTTCACGCATTTTACATATGAATATAAATTATATGAACGTTTCTTATCACAACATCATTCACGTCCTCTAAGAGTGAGTGTGACCATATTTCATTAATCTCAAATTGTTTTCTAAACAAAGGTTTTCTACATTTTGTTTAGCAACTATAGTATTGGATAGTTCAACAAAAAAAAACTATAGTATTGAAATTTCTTAAATGAAACTTACAAAGACAAACTAGAATTTATAGGTTGCGGCTTTGGGGAATAGAGAAAAATCTCCGGACATAAACACTTGGTCAATAAACATTGACTTAAGGAACACATTTATGTTTTAGCCCAATAATTTACTATGTTGTATTTTGCTCCCTAGTCTTCATCTTCATTCAACCCCACAACTTCCTGACCACCACAAACTTCCGCTACCGTCACCATCATCATTTTCATCTTCGTTTTTCTCCTCTCTTTTCTTTCATCTTCTTCTCTCTTCATCTCTTTCTCTTTTTTCCCTCTCTTTTTCTCACTAAAAATCTTCTTCAAGAGTCGAAGAAGGCGAAAGAGCTCCTACTGATTAAACCCTTTTCAAGATAATTGATTGAGAAAAAACAATTTTGATGAACAATTTTTTTATTAAATCCTTCATCCACCCGAATTTGGTTGTCTTCCTTCTTGGATGAATGCAGCACGAGCTGACATTAATCCATTAGGAAACAGAGATGAGTCAAAAGCTGAACAATCAATCCAATCTTTAGAAGTTCTTCATGTCCCCATGAATCTGGTACTTATACTCGTCTGCTACTTCAGTTCTCGGTCTCTTTAGTTTTTCACGCCCAGAAATATCCAATTGACAGTGTATTCTGCTTTTAAATTGGTCTTTTTGTTTGATTCCACTGAGAACATGAATAAAGGGTTGCCTTGATTCTTATAGTTCTTGTTTAACTTTAGGGTCAGAATTACCAGGATAATCAATTTGACTACTTCTGAGTTATGGGGATTTTATAGATTCTAATGGCGATGAAATTTTAGGAATTTTCTGGAATTCACTTTCATCTTTGCTAGTAGAACTGCTATTGTGTTCTTTGTGAAACATTTTGCTCTTTCATTCTGATTCTTCTTCTTTATTGAACAAGAAAGAGGTATTTCCTCTCAAACTGAAGACGATCAGTTTTTAGAGAGAGAAAGAGAGGAAAAAATAAGAGAAGGAGAGGAAGAGGAAGAAAAAGAAGGGGGAGAGAGAGAGTGGAGGAGAAAGATTGAAGATGAACATGGTGGTGGTGCGGTGGCTTGAAGGTGTAGGGTTGAGAAGAGGTGAAGATGAAGATTAGAGAGCAAGATACAACATAGTAAATTATTGGGCTAAAACATAAATATGTCACTTAAGTCAATGTTTATTGACTAAGTCTTTATACCCCGGAGATTTTTGTTTATTCCCCAGCCAATTTATAACCTCAAAAAAAAAAACTAGAATTTATAAACTAAAGCGATGCTTAAAAATCAAATAGCACCCTCGAGGCCTCAACTCAATGCAAGAGCATTGAATGAGAAGTTGGTTTTTTGGAAAACTTTGAAACAATAATTTCTCAATCGCACCAAAGAATTCTAAACATATTGAATTATTGGTCAAATTCACTTTCAAACCAAACTTTCCAAGTAAATATTTATGACAATTCAATTTTGTTCACTTCTATATATTGAGTCCTTGATAGACTCAGTTCTACCCAATTACGCAATCCACTTAAATGTTGCACCTAAATACGTTAGGTAAAATGGCAACCTCAGTATAACATGATTAACATCTCTATTACTTGTTAACTCGAGCATAGTGCTTTCATTAAAAAAAAACTCGAGCATAGTGAATATTTTCAACTCATGCACGATAAACTTGTCCTTGGTAACACTAACTTAGTTAAATGTATGCACCCACATCTTGTTCGTGTTATTTCATGAGCATGTTCTTAGACTCTTAGTAGTTAGGGTTTTTAATACCAAACAAAAGTATTGTTATTATTCATAATGAATTTCATGCATGAATGAGGTCCAAACCAAGATATATTTCTAATTAAAATTTTATTTTGAAACTTGGGTTCATATGAAAATGCACGGGGAACTCCAAATTAAAAAAAACTGGTTGCCCCTTGTATATAGACTCATAATCTCACATGTCCCTTTAGAGAGTAACATGGGGGTTCCATTTTTAAATGACAAAACATCTATAAGGGCACCTTCCTTTTCTACTATTCACAGGCTGCTAAAAATAGATAATTTGTGGAAAAAATTTATGTACATTTACCATATTTTACTTGTCACATCTGGTTGGACTTGGTGAATTTACTTTTTTTTTTTTTGTTAAGGAGACTTGGTGAATTTACTTGGCACGAGAATAAAACTTAGGTTTAATGGTAAGTGCATATAACTCTGAGTATGGCTGGTAGAAACTGTAAGTGGGGTGATTTAGCCATTTGGGATTTTTTAGAGCAATTAAGCTAGCATACATGGAGCCAATCCGGAAGTTTTAAAGGCGTCTTCTGTGAGTGTACTAGCCCATGCACCTTATTCTGACTTGGTGAATCTTGTTTGACTGTATTTAGTTATAGGCCATCTTAAATGGATGGTCTCAGGCCGATTTTACAACAAATTCTACTAAAGGTCCGTCAAATTCAATTCCGACGTTTTGAGTTGAAATCGGTGTATCTGGACTGAAGAATCAAAGTCTACCGAATTCAACACCAATGTTCTAGTATTAAAATTGAGTTGAATTCAGTGAACCTGAATCGAAATTTGTCACAGAATTCAGCTCGAAACTGTTGATTAGAATTGTATTCAATAGCTTTCAGTCCCTTTAAAATTGATGGACTTGAGTCGATTGTGTAATCAAATCTGTTTGATCCCAACTATTTAATTTGGAAAGGAATGTCTGTTTTGAGAGGAGGCATTTTAAACCGTTTTTTTTTATATAAGGGGAGACAATAATTGCGCCCACTCACTAACAATTGGGAGGTGCATTCAAAATTGGGAAGTTCTAAAAGTGCCTCTAACAGGGTTTAAAGGCCCTTATTTTGCTCCCAAATTCCCCCTAAAATCTGCATTGGGAGCGAGTTTTGACACTTTTATGGGGCGTCCACCATCCTTTGGTGCAGCGGTCGGATACCCCTCTTAAACCCATTAGGTCGTGGGATCGAGTCTCGGAGGAAGCGGTTTGCCATCAAGATTTATTCAATGTAATTTAGGTAATATATATAGTGCGATAGGCCTCTTTCATGTTGTCAGGCCTAAAGCCTCTTTATTATGGTTTAAGTTAGGTGGTTATTGTGCTCATCACATCTTCATGATGTATCAATGCCTTGTAACGACTACCATAGACCGTAGCCGATTTCTCAGAAAAAAAAAAACACTTATGGGCCATTTTAACAGTCCCCTTAGGAGGTTGGTGCCTATAACAAGGGGAAGGACCCCAATAGATTTTTTTACTCAATCTATTGATGAGAAAAAGAATATACCAAGGCACAGACATCACATCATTAGCAAGTTAATTAATTACAAGATTAAGAATAATCAAATAGTGATTAGCTATTATGGCCGCCTTCACCACCAATTCGTCACCAAACTTCAAATTTATGATTGATAAATATATCCTGTTTCAACCATCATTATCTTTTGTCATCATCATTATCATCTTCGTTTGTCATCTCTACAGGGCGGTCGAGCCGTCCAATGTCTTAGTCTTCCATATAATGCTAATTAATTTTATATTTTATTGTGTTTGAATTGCATTTCTCACAATTTCATATTGAGAAATTCTGTTTAGGCTATTATCTTAATTTTAAAAGAAATCATGGTGTACTAAAATCATTTGTTTAGTAATATGGGTGTTTGCTATTTTAGCTTATCAAATACTTTTCAAAACTACTTGATTAAACAGCAAAATGGAGCAATATTATGTACATGGGTAATTATACAAAAATTCTTGCGTAACAAAGTAACTATATTAAAATATAGTTGATAGCCCAAATATACATGACAATTGCCGCACAAAAAAAAAATCTGCTTTTTCGAACAATGAAAACAACAATAATGATAGGAAATTAACGAAAGACTAAGAAAAATGATAGGAAACAAGAAAAACAAGACAAATTCGGGACAAAAATTTTATGTGGCTTGTCGTAACTTATGTTTTTGATGATTCTAATTCATTGAACCGCAAATGATCACAAGATTCACAACCACATAAGATTTTTCTACCAAGAACCAACTTAGTTTTTCTTGTTCTCTAACATTAGTTAAAGGCTATCCTTCAACTGAACCGATCTTTTGTTTAACACTATTTTAAGAAATATGCATGAGAGCTACATAATTTTCTCTTTGATGTTACTTCCACACACAAGACAATAAAGAAGTTCGGTTCATGTAACATTCAAGTAAATAAAAGTTGTGGATGATCTCATGGGATGTCTTTGCCCTAGCTAACTTGCCTTTCCAATTTTTCCTCAATGTTTATAATATAAATCAGACCATGTTCTTAGCCAGTCAAATAAACAAATATATATATTTGTGCCCACATGCTAATATCGCTATCTATGTTTAGGTTTGCAGTCACGATCAATATATTGTCATGTACTAGTAATTAGAAATTCTTGAAGTAAGTCTTTTAGGTAGACTTGAGTTAAAAAAAAAAAAAGGTCTTTTAGGTAGACTCTCTAGTACTAATGCCAAATTTAATTCAATCCATACTTTCATAGCAGCCTCATAAGCACACTGGTATTTACAGAGTTGTTAAGACCTATTTATAGAGCTAGTTATTCAGAGATCTACATTTTTGATATTTACAGAGATTATTCAAATCATTAGTTATTTGTAGACAAGGGTTTTTATGAATAGAAAATATAGCCCTTCTAAAAATTAAACCATAATTCAAATTCAACCATCCACCTTCGCCTGCCATTATTCACCATTTTCGGTGAAGAGGGTTCCCCTTCGTCTGGTTAAGAACAGGGGGAGAGAGACAAAGAGAGGGAGAAGAAGAGAGGAGAAATGGATGAGACTTACCGGTCATCTTCTCCCGTTAGTCATTTTTCCGGCCAAGAAAGACATTAGGGCCTGACTTTCTAATTTTGTTTTTAATTCGTACAAAAGTTTGTTAGATCCCTAAATTATCTCCAAATATGAAATTGTTATTTAGAGAGAAAAGTTAAAAAGTAACTTAATTATTGGAGCTATGCAAAGAGCTAGCTTAGCTACGTAAGTACCAGCGACCTTGATTTTATGAGTTCAAGCTCATACTTTGTCCTATCCGTTTAAGTTTGTAGGTGTTTGATATATTCTTTTTTGTTGAAAGGTAGTTGTTTGATTTAAACTGATGAAAGCCTTTTATGCCTTTGTTTTTTTGAACTTTATGGGATGAATCAAGCTAAACATATTCCCTCTTCTAAAAAAGGGTCCACCGCTTTTAGGCCCGAAATAAAATTCAAAAGGGGATTAAGGTCCACTCTTCTCATAAAATAGGATTTTAGTTCTTTTTCTTTTTGAAAGAAACATTGTTGATACATAATGTGTTATGTATGACACATATAAAAAAAATGAAATAAAGTATGAAACTTTAACAATAAATAACACGTTATTTATGAAACAAAACAAGAATCAATAAACAGAAAAATACTGTAACTTTGACATCTAGACATACTTTAACTATACTAAATGTGTTTGTTGTAGAAATATACGTAATTGATACTAAATAACGTGTATATTGCAAAACAGACAGTAAGTTTGAAATCAATCAAAAAAAGTTGTTTCGCAATATACACTTTATTTAGTATCAATATACACATATAAAAATCAGTAAGTTTGAAATCAATCAAAAAAATCTGTTTAGGTGTAGATTTTTGGACAAACAGATTGGTTTGAAATCAATAAACAGAATTTTGGGGATTGGTTTTCCCCAAAGCGTTAGCCTTTGTTTGAAATCAATCAAAAAAATAAAGTGTGAAGACAGTAAGTTTGACCAAGTCTTCACACCCCGGAAACTATTTAGCTTTCTCCAAAGCGCTGACCGAAAAAAAGAAAGAGAATTTTGGGGATTGGTTTTCAAAAGTGGATTTTTTCTTATATAAAAAGTTATAAAGGGAATTATGAATAAATAGAAATGATGGAGATCTGTTTTTTCTGTAGGGATGGGTCAATTTGGAAATATCTATTATAATTATTATTTTGGCCTAAAATCCTATATTAATATTAGCGTGGACTAAATGTGTGTTTAGGTGTAGATTTTTGGACTAAGAACCCACAAATTATATAAAAAGTTGTGTCTAATTTCTAATTCTCTTTGAAATATTGTAATGAAAGGACTAATGTCTCTCCAAGATTAATTTTCTCTTACTAGTTGTTATGCTAGTTCCACGAATAAGCTAAACACTCTTCTTCCCACCAAATTTTATTTGGCTCTAATTCTTTTAGCTAGTTCAATGAATAATTTAAAAAGTGAGATAATTTTATTCTACTTCAATTGATAAAACATATGAAGCTTCTTTTTTTTTTTGAGAGACATATGAAAGCTTCTTAACATGTAGAACTTGGTCCTAGTATATCTAACGGTCCTTATATAACCGATGATAACATCCACTGACATCTTCCTACAAGTTTAAGTTCATATTTAGGTTGAGCTCATAGAATCACGACTCTTCTCTTAACGCCTCTGACGATAATTTCATAAGATTTTTAAGGAAGATGAAACATTAGATAATAGAATTACATTTTTCAATTTCTTTTCATGGTGGTGGAAATTTTTGTAGTCCTTTTGATTTAAGGATGAACCTTCAACTGGTCTTTGTAATTGGCATCAACTTCATGTTAACCTTGACAACTAATTCAATGGTTGATTCTGTATTGTCTCGGTAATCAATTTCAATTTTCAAAAGGTGAATAGTTTAATTTTTCAACTTTTCTGTTGCACGTGTCGAAGTCGGCAGACAATACTGAATAATTACGTAACTCACGTTAGTTCAGGTTTAATGCTCAACTCAGTATCATTTTCATGCCCGATGAATAGAGTTGTTAAAGAACAATAATAAAGTAAAATTACATATATGTATATAAGGTTACATAAAGTTCTACAAACATAATGTATTGTAGGCTCCTAAAAAAGAAAACAAACATCTTTTTTTTTAAGGAGAGGAGATCACAAAACTGTCTCCTACTTCCTTTTGGCCCACACTCCTTAAATTATACAACATACCAAACTTTTTTTTTTGATGAGAACAACATACCAAACTTTTTATGAAAAAAAAAACACTCAAATCAAACATCAATCCCCTCTATCACCTAACAAAAATCTAACCCAAACAAACAAAGGAAATGATATACCTAATTTAGATGTAGAAAGATTTTTGGACTGAGCTTAAAAGGATTGGATTGGTTTGGACTAGATTCTTCTTAGAAAAAGTAACTCCCAAAAAAGGCCTTAAAAAATAGTTGAGCCTTTTTTAAGCAATGTCAAAATCTAAAAGCATGTGAGATTTTTAACAAGGAGATTAAAAAACTAGTGAAAGATAAACTAGGGTTTCTACATCACTGGCTGTCATTTAAAAATTCTGCAGCCAATGTGATTTAAACTAACTAGATAGTAGAGAGAGAGAGAGAGAGAGGGAGAGAGAGACTTCGTTCATCCCCACCAATTATTTGGCAAAGTAAATGCCAAAATGAATTAAAGTGGGGCTTGAAGATATTTAATCTCAATCATTCCAGAAGAAAGTTTGCATGGGATAAGAAGATGAAGAAGAAGAAGAAACAGAGGCTTCACCAGAATTTTCTTGATTAGAATGATGAAAATCAGAATTATAAAAATGAGAATTATGAAATTGAGAATTTTCTTGATCAGATTGAAAAGGATGAGGAATAGTAAGAATATCATCCCAAACAGGACTAGTTGGACCCCAACCAGCTTGAATTGAATTAAACAAAGCTTCTTCCATATCACCCCAAACAAATTCAGAACTTTCTGTAAATCCTTCTTCACAAGAAGGTACATACCCAGTATTCATTTCCTGGTTTTCATGGCTACCCATTACTTCAATTTGCCCAAATCCTGAATTAAAACTTTCTTCCTCTAAATTGGGTGGTTTACCACTTTCTTCAAGTATTGGACTAATTTCTGAAACTTGGGTAGGCAAATTCATACTGATTTGAGAATCATCATTGTTATTATTATTTTGTGAAGAAGATGATGAACTTGGAGGATCATTAATGGTGATCTTTTCTTTATTACTTTTACCAAGAAAAAGATGAGGAAAATTCAACCTAGCATTTTCGCCTCGTAATTTGAAAGCTTCTCGATCGTAAGCTAAAGCTGCATCTTCGGCTGTATCGAATGTACCGAGCCAGAGACGAGTTCGATTACGAGGAAGGCGAATTTCAGCAACCCATTTTCCCCAATGGCGTTGTCTTACTCCTCTATAAAGTTTTGTTGGAGTTGTGTTAATTGGTGCAGGAGACCTGAAAGATCAAATCAAACTTTTTAATCCTCAAATTGAATTAAAAAAAAAAGACCCAAACTTTAATGATTTAACAGGATTAATAAAGTTCAAATCTTTAATCATTTTCATTAAAAAATGTAACTTGAAAAATCAGTTTTTGCTAAAAATAGAAAGAGAGAGAGAGGAGAGAGATGAAAACCTGAAAAGATTTCTTGAATTTTGATCTAATCGATTCATCATAAGCATTTTACCACGAGGACTTAAATTAAGAGTATCACTCCAATATTGAAGAAGTTGTTGTTTTTGTTGGTGTAAAGATTGGTCATTCCCTGTGAAAAATGGAGGGAAACCCATCTGAGAAGGTGAAGCAAATGAGATCATCTGTTGATTTTGTTGTTGTGTTAATGGTTGAGGAGTTTGATGATGATGATGATAAAAGGGATGAATTGGTTGAGACCCATCATAAGAAAAAGGAAAAGGAATTCGTGAAGAAGAAGGAAATGGAATTTGAGATTCAGTGGAAATTGAATCAGAATTTTGTTGATTTCGTTTAGGGCTTCTTACTTTCTTGAGAGGTCTTGGTGATATTGATGCCTCTTCAAAAACTGGCTTCATTTGATTCCTCTCAAAACAATTCTTACCCTTTTCTTCCATGTTCATGAATTTGAAAATAAAATTCAAACTAGTTCAACTGCTTCAAAAAAAAAAAAAAAACTGGAATTGATTCTTGGGTGAAACAGAGTTTTAATGGCGAACCCACTACTTTCTCTCTCTAACTAGAAGAAAATTTATACAGAAAAACAATGAGAAATGAAAATCTTAAAAAGACCCAATCTGATTTCAAAATCAATAAATTAGAACCCGATTGGATTAAAATAGAATCGGATAAACATGTTTTTTGAAGCAACCCATACTCACAAACAGAGGAATGAGAGAGAGAGAGAGAGAGAGAGAGAGAGAGAGAGAGAGAGAAAAGATGAAGAACCCGGAACAGAAGATTGAAGGTGATGAGTAATTGTAAATCTGGAATGGAATTAAGAAGGCAGGAGAAGAGTTTGATTTGAAGATGGTTAGAGATAGTTTTTGGGGAAGTTTAGGGGGGGTGCTGCTATTTATGTGGTTTAGAGAGAGAGAGAGAGCACTTGATTCAAAGCAAAGAGGAAAGAGGGACCCACACGGTTAATTTTTTGATATTTTTGCTTGAGACAGAATGACGTGTTTCATTTCGTTACTTGTACTCCAATCTCCCTTATTTGTTTAATCATATGGTCCGTTTGGTAAGGATAAAATCACATTTTATTTGTGAGTAGAAAAATGATAGAGAACAAAAAAAAAATTCGGACATACTGTAGACATACATCCTATGTGGGTTGTTGTTATTCCTGTTTTTAATGATTCTAATTCACTAGACAACGAATCACGATGAGGCAAATAGAATGTATGTCTAGAGTATGTTTGGATTTTCTTGTTCTCTATCATTTCTCGGTGAGTAAAGCAAAATAACTCAAGAATTGGTTGACTACAAATCAAAGGTGATTTGGCAAGTTTTAACTAATCATGTTAATTTTAATTCTCTATGACACGACCAACTGGATCCACATTATTGTTCGACTTGTGGTCGACTCCAATTTTCAGACTATTTGACATCTGGCTTGATTTTAAGATAAATTCATATGAAATGAATGTTTCTACATTTTTATTATAATAAATATTTATGTTAAAACAAAATCAAGAAACTTTAAACACTAGTTAAGGTTGTACACTAGTTAAGGTTGGCGTAGACCATCCAACTGTCCAGACGCAAAGCAGCTACAATGTCTATGCTTTTGTTAAGATAAACATCGTAATTTTGTTCTCAACATTACAGAGGCTTGTCGTCTAGAAATCGAGTCTGGACGAAATTAGCCAAGAGCCCAAGACGGCCAAACTGTCGAGACCTAAAGCAATTAAAATAACCATTTGTGTTTGGGGAAAATAAAAACAAGCAATTTTGTATCAATGGTTGTTAGGAATTTATTGCTTGCCATACTGAGTTTAGAGGTTATATAGAAATTTTGAATATAAGTAGAATTCAAGTTAAAAGGGTGGTTTGGTTTGTATGTAAATAGTCGCATGTCCAAATGCGATTGAAATAGACTACAAAGAGATTAAGTTATAAAGAGCCAATAAATGTCTCCCCCAAGTCTAATCTACTTCTTAATTAAGACCAACAACAAACAGACCTTAAGCCTGCTTTCCCAAGATTGCAGAATTAGATATTACACGTGTCACCTATATGAAGATAATAGGACTTTTGAAGATCTATTGCTGAGATGCCACATTGGAACCAAATCTCGAGCAAAATTTTGACTTATACGGATTTTTTTGACATTGCTAAATAAACCGCCATCTTTTCTCATTCCACATTTTACTCCAAAACACCTTTTGTTTTAGGGGTGGGCTTTGGAAATCTTGACAGAAAAAGGCTTAAAGTACAACTATTTTGTTTTATATCTTCAATAACTAAAGAAATTTATCTGAGATCTTCAGGATTTTGGAGCACATGTATTACCAACTAAGCTATCAGTTGTTGGCGCCTCAATTCGTTGTTAAGATGGTTTGGTTAATCCATTCAACCTATTTCACAATATTACTTTCCTTAAAACATCATATTTTATTTGAATTTCATGTGAAGTCTTATGAAGATAGTATATCCTATCTTTTTAATCATTCACAATGGATGTAAAATCACATGATACTATTAAGTGTGAGTGAGTCGTGAAAGTTTCCAAGTAATCTATATTATTGACTCATGGTTTATCTAACTTTGTCATAAAAATTGGGTAGGATACCTTGGTTGAGTTTTCATATACTCAAACAGCCACTAATCAAAGGGTTTTCGTTTGGTTTGGTGAAAATATATGTCAATTTAGTTTCATTTGATTTGGTTCGTTTTATTTTTGCCCTCTCTGATTTAGGGGTGGGATATGGACTTAAAAGGATTATTATGGACAAAATGTCTAGTAGATGTATGGGTCAAAATCCGTCATCAAGAAGAACACCCCTAAAAATCCACGATTAATGGGCATGCGGGATGACAAAGCCCATTAACTACATGCAAATGGCCTGACCATCCACCTTCGGGCACCTGAAGCAACAGTGAACTATCTTGTAGATATTTGAAGACATTCGTGTATAGACAAAATGTCTTGTAGAGTTTTTAATACCTTCGGTCCATAGCTGAAATGTCGAGTGGACATTTCAAGATATCGAGCCCATAGACAAAATGTGCAGTGGACATTTTATTATTATTATTATTATTATTATTATTATTATTATTATTATTATTATTAGGGTTATTTTCTGAAAGACCCCCTAACTTGTGACCAGCTTCCCGCGTAGCCCCCTACTTTATCATAAATATCCAGATGACTCCCTTTTCCCGTTACTGTTAAATGTTTGTTACCTCTCTCTCCTCCATCTCATCACCTCTCTCTGCCACGTCATCTTTCTCGTCACCTCATCATCTTCTATTATATATATTTTTTTATTTTATGTTTGAAGGTTGCCGACCAAAAAATTTTCCGGCCAGCGACCTTCACCGGAGAAGAGAGAGGTGAGGTGGAGAGAGAGAAAATTTTTTTTTAAGTATAAATGTCTCTAGAAATTTTGACCGACCGATGACCTTATCGGAGAAGTTGATGAGGTGACGAGAGAGATGACATGACAGTGAGAGGTGATTAGATAGAGGAGAGAGTTAACAGACATTTAACGGTAACGGAAAAAAGGGGTCATCTGGATATTTTTTATAAAGTAAGGGGCTATGCAGGAAGTTGATCACAACGTAGGGGGCCTTTTGGAAAATAACCCTTATTATATGATATTATAATAATCATTATTATTACTATCTCATCATTTAGGGACATTTGGTGGATACTAATTACTTTAATATTATTATTATTTTCTTAGCATATGAAATAACATATTTTTATTAGTATTTTAGAAATATATTTTTTGACTTTCGTAATCATCGGTCAATATCTGTGTACATTGTTGGACAATGTAGATATTTATTATTTTAATATTATTATTATTATTATTATTATTATTATTTTTAACTTATCATATGAAATAACATATTTTATTAATGTTTCAAATATATAGTTTTTGAATTTCGTAAGAATCCGTGGATATCTACAGACATTGATGGGTATTTATTGTTTTAATATTATTATTGTTTTATCACATGAAATAACATATTTTTATTAATATTTTAAACATATATTTTTGACTTTCGTAGACATCTGTGGACATTGATGGACATTTGGTAGTATTTATTGTTTTAATATTATTATTGTCTTATAATATGAAATAACATATTTTTATTAATATTTCAAAAGTATATATTTTTTTACTTTTGTAGACATCTGTCAGCATCTGTGGACATTAATGAACAATTAGTAGATATTTATTTTATATAGTATAATCTAATATTATTAATATAGTAATATAATAATATAATATTATAATAACGGAGTAATTTAATCATACACTAAAATGTCTTTGATCTAATTGTAACGTAGTAATATAATCATATAGTAATACTTTCAAAGACATTCTCTCTTTAAAAGCTCCCTGAATTTCCATTAAAATGTCTTTGAAAACTAACATGTCTTGAAATTTCCATAATTTCATGTCTCAAATTAATAACAGAGACATTAAAAGAAATTTGAAATGTCTCAGACGAATAACAAAGAAATTTCAAGACATTTGAAATGTCTCAAACGAATAACACATAAATTTTAGGACATTTGAAATGTCTCAAACAAATAACACAGACATTTGGAGACATTGAATCATGTCTCCACCAATAACATGGACAATATCCCAATCAATAACACAGACAATGGAGAAAATAAACGAACCACATCAATCAATATTTGCGTAAAGTATTATATCTATCAATGTTTGGAACTGGTATTCAAATAAATAAGCCATCTTAAGCTATGTCTAAACCAAAGCCCTAGATATTTACAAGGTTACTAGTTCACCCTCCTACAATGTGAGACTATTCTAATACGCTCTTCACGTGTGGGATTTTCCGAGCTTAATACGTGTTTTTTGTGTTTTTGAGATGATGCAATGTGTGTGTTGTTTTTAACCGATCACGTGTGAATCTAACTCTGTTAAATTTGTTTTTAACCGATCTCATGTACAACTATTTTAATACAATATGTGTGTAATTAATCGGAACACAATACATGATATGAACAGAATCTTTTATTCTCTCTCTAAGGACAAGGAGACATGCTAATCTTCAAAGAAATGTTTTATTTGGTTCAGGCCAGGCGTGGGATTAGAGAGAGCGGCCATCACGTGCCACGATCGGGGATGGATGTCTCTGAGTTCAACCTTCTCTAGGGGGACTGCATCTTCTCTCTCTCATCACAGTTTTTCTAGAGAGAGAAAGAGAGTAGAGAGAGAGAGAGAGAGAGGCTCTCACTCACTTTCGGTGGTGGGGTAATCAACATTGGGCAGAAACTGTTGTCACTAGTACAACAAAACGAAAGTTGGTGCATAAAGTCGGTGGAAATCGGCACGTGTCGGTGGTCCTATATGTCATCTTTCTCTCTCTTCTAATCATTACCCATTTCCTACTGATTTTTTTCTCCTCGTTCTTCACAGGCCCCACATCCCGAGGAAGATATTCCATTTGACACGCGTCGCTAGATCGTTGGTTTTTATCAAATATAAACATCCAATCACAAACACTAAATTAAAAAAAACAAAACCAAAGTCAAATTTTTTGGAATTCAACCGGAGTTGGTTCCACGTCACATCCCGTTTCTTCTCCCTCATATTCTTCTTCTTCTTCTCCTCTTTCTCTTTAGTCCCATTGAAATTGTGCTACCAGATGAAGCATGTGGCTGAAAGGACAAATAAGTAGATGGTAAAGGTTCATCAATTCTAGATCTAGTTAAGAATCAATTGATAATCGGAAGTGAAAATTCAGAAAAAGAAATTGACTTAAATTTTGAGACTGTTGATTCTGTGTAAATTTGGAATAACTCTGACTTGTAACATCTTCTATCATTACACAAATGAATATCTGATGAGCTCCAAACAACTCTTGACAGTAATAGAACTATATAGTTTATAATTGCGTGATTTAATTTTCGACATCTTTTATTAGATGTCGTCCACCGACCCTAAAGGCAAGACCATCAATTTCAGCTGGTATATCTGTTGTTTTTGTTTCGCCGCCCCTTTTTTCAATAAACCAATTTTATAAAGAGACATTGGTCAAACACATCGATATTCCATTGCAATACACCATTTATGTTTAGACATATATTAGTAAATAAAGAGGTTAAATTATCTTAGAACACGCGAAAGACCTTATAGTTTTATCAGTATATAGATAGTTCTACAATCTCGACCCTTAGAGATAAGTTTGGTATGTGTAATATTGATAAAATAGTCACAAATCTTTCTCACTTTATACAAGTGATGTAGATTGTTGCGGAAGCGGAATAACAATAGAATCCATTACTAGAATTAAGAAGAGAGAGAGAAGAAATAGCTAGAATTAAGAAGAGAGGGAAGAAATAACTAAAATAACTGTAAAGAAAGAAGATGCAATCAAGGGATTTGTTTATAACTCAATTCAATGTCTTACAAGATAAACTGAACTTCTCTTATATAGAGAATATGCTTTCCTAATTAGACTCAAAGTGGGAAACAAGATAACTACTAATATTACTTTCCTTGATTGCTAATATTCCTAAACATAGAAACCCTAAATAATAAAACAGGAAACTTATAATAATATAACTTCTAGGCCGTTGGGCCTATAGTTGGGCTAGCCGTGAGGCCCATAGGAGGATGGCCGCCATCATACTCCCCCGCTGCGGAACAACTTGCCCCCAAGTTGGTATTGTCATAAAGCGGATCGTCCAGGTAAAACGGATGTATATCAGCGACGTTGAAGGTAACTTTGACGACGATTTTGGAAGGACTGAACTTCGTATGACCGATTTTCTTGAAAGGGTCGACTGGAGTTCTCATCTTGGAATTAAAGACCATAACGAATTCGGCAACTTCAAAATCTGCAGAGAAATTTCTTCTCGAACCTTTCAGAAAAGAAAAGATTGGTGGTATCACATGCAATAACGTCACCAAAGCAATCCTTAGTTCCCACTTTGCACGAGATTTGCTAGAGATTTGAAGAAGATAAAGAAGCACCATAACACCAAATATAATCGGAATCGTATGATGCCAAGATACTCGCAAAAGCAGACGAAGTGCATAAAAATACAAGAAATTGCGACATCGTCCGTCATCTTTTAGGTTGATGAAATAAACCACATCTTTCCCGATGAAACAATTAGCCTTGAAATCCTTAAACCACTTTATTATTTGAACAATCTTCCCGCGTTCATCTTCGTGATAATAATAAACCGAGACTCCGTCATAGATGTGCAAGGCCGTAATGAACTTAGCCAAATCAACACATAAAATCACGAGTGTACATGAAATAATTAGTGTGTCAAGAACTAATGTCCTATGGACTTCTTCACTCAACAGAAATAATCGAGTATGTGAAAACCCTTTAAGGGACTTTGTATCGAATACGTGATGTACGTAGTCCCATTGGTTCCAAGAATAAAACCAAAAACTAGTGATTATTTCAAGATTGGGAGGAGATACAATCAATGCTTTCCTTAATGTTGCACCAATTTGTTTCAATCTCTTATCCTGTTGTGTACTCAATGTTGTATTGGATTCAACTCCCACTTGAGGCTCACCGCCGTTAATATACATATCTCTAGCAATCGAAAAAACTACAACGATCTTTCTTTTCTTCTCCATCTCTTACACTCTTGGGCACACCAACTGCAGCATTCAACTTCATCCTATAAGCAATCACAGCTTTCACAAATTCCTTATATGTAGAAGGACAACCAGGGTAATCGAACTCGTTGGAATCGGAGTGCCTCAGTCGTTCCGGATGAAACTGCAATCCCATTATAAACTTACCATCTTCTGGGTTATAAGCATCATGATCATAAAACCCTTCCACCAATCCATCCGGAGCAAAAGCCATCAGAACAAACCGTTGGGTTAATCTTTTCACACCTTGATGATGATAACTATTCACCATTATCTTCATTTTATTTTCCTCTAATGAGTACTTAAACCAATTATGTAAAGGACTAACCTTCACTACCTTAACAACATGTCGGTCTCCGTCGTCATAATCCATATGAACAACAACAATATGATCTTCTTCTCGATCGTCTTTCGACAGCTCTTTTTCGACATATTGATATAAAGTTTCAGCTTCGTGTAGTGATGGGTCGATGTCTTCGCTGTCACATAGAAGAACCCCATGGATTGGTTCAAAACTTTTCAATAATAAACGGGCTCCTGTTACTCTTAAAACAATTACAGGGACAACTCCATAGCCTACTATAAGATCAAGATGATACTCACCTGCAAAATCAGTGAACTTGTTCTTCCAAACAACACGTCTATACACTATTAAAACCCTTGGAAGTCGTTGGTAAAATATATCAATATGCTTAATTCGGCCTTTACGAAGATAAACATAATCAATCCCACCTTCCCCAAGCTTTCTCACGATCCTGAAACGGTTTTCGTTGATCCATATATCACCACCGCCATTAACGGTATCATAAAGAATATCCAAACCAGAAATCAAGTACCCAATTTCTTTTCCCTTTTTCTCGTTGAAAAACCAGATAGATTTGAAATTGAGCACAGTAATTTTAGGGAGACGTTCACTTCCCATAAAGCTTTGCAATTTATTTTGGGAAACTGATAGCCACTTCAAATTGATGCATAGGCTTAAACCCTCAAGTAAAGTATGACTATTGAGACCGAGAAGATGTCCTTCCAAGTTTTGGAAAGCACTCAAACAAGAAACCTCATGTTTCTCTACAATAGATGTAGATTTAGTAGTTGCGTCTTCGTCGTCGGTTTCTTCTTCTGCCGTTGTGTTACTTTCTTTATTTGCATCGTTAACTTCCTCTTGAAGTGGTAGCAATGTGATGTTCTTTCGAAACCACGCGAATTCGAACGTGTTATCGCGGCAATGGTAGATAGCATCCATATCAAAAATCCATGGTCTACCGAAAATAATGTGACAGTTATCCATGTCAACGACGTCGCAACATATGGAGTCGTAATAATGAGAACCCATGGAGAAAGAAAACGTACATTGGTGGTGTATTTCCAACTCTCTTTTGGTAGAAATCCAACCAATTTTATATGGGTCGGGGTGCTCGGTTGTGGGTAGTCCGAGTACTTCGATAAGACGACGAGAAATCAAATTTTCTTCACTACCATTATCAATAATAAAATCACAGACTTTAGTGTTAATCGTGAGACGTGATTTGAAAATCTTGTGTCGTTCCGGGTGTTCTGGGATTTGTGGAGGGATGGGAGAAGACCGTTGACGTGGTGAAATCGCAGGTGGTGGTGGAGAAAAAAATTTGTCTTTTTTTTGTTCAGGATTTTGAGGGCTCATGATACCAGCTGATGTAGATTGTTGCGGAAGCGTAAAACTAATAGAATCCATTAATAAAACTTACGAAGAAACGATAAATAACTAAAGATAAACTATAATAACTGTAATAATTAAAGGAAGAAGATGCAATCAAGGAGATTTTGTATTTGATAATTCAATTCAATGTTTAACAAGACAGACCGGACTTCTCTTATATAGAGATTAGACTTTCCTAGATAGACTCAAATAAAGAAAGAAAGATAACTACTAAGGATACTTTCCTTGATTGCTTGGACTCTAAACATGGAAACCCCAAATACTAAAATTTAAAAACTACACTAATGTAGTAACCTGGCCGTTAGGCCCACTAATCTCTTAGCCGA
>BEHA01000382.1:759847-769886 GCA_002897215.1 Eschscholzia californica subsp. californica | reverse complement strand
TATTATATTGTTGATCACATCAATAACCTAACTGTTTTAAGGTTATATCTGATCAATCATTTAATTTACCCTTAAACTAATTGCTTTATTGCAGATTGGCAATAAAACTTAACTATTTTGAGATTACTACGTTAAATAATTCAATTTAGTCAAATAACCTAACTGTTGTTTTGTTATTTCTTTCTTAAGGATGTCATGTAAAGGCATATCAGATGACATTGTCTGGCAGCATGAGTCGCAATTAAGTAACGACAGATAAAAATCCCAGTGCAACTAATGAAGCTAGGATCTGGAGGGGTTGCGCCTTTAAAACAACATCTAGTTGGTGGTTTCGGCAATGTTTCTCAATGCGCTTTTTGTCCAAAAGAAGTTAGACTTCAAATGTACAGGGTTCTGAAACACAGAGTTAAAGAGAAAAATAAGGACAAATATAAGTTTGAAATTTTGAGAGCCTGTTATGGACCCTCTAAATAAATAAAATGAAACAGTTGATCTTAACAGTGACGATGACAATATTGAGACTCAAGAATACACAGAAGTCGTAAGAAGCTCATTGCACGATGGTCCCATTGATGACCCAAGACGTTCATTCTGACCAATTTATGATGCAGGAGACGGGTCTAATGTCAATAGAGGTTTACCTTCACGTTAAAAAAACATCACTTTGATTGAAGGTAAACCTCTATTGACATTAGACCTGCCTCCATCATAATTTGATTTTCGAAATGAACGCCTTGGGTCATCAATGGCATCGTGCAATGAGCTTCTTACAGCTTTTGAATATTCTTGAGTCTCGATATTGTCATCGTCACTGTTAAGATCAATTGTTTCATTTTGTCTATTTGGAGGGTGCATAACAAACTCTCAAAATTCCAAACATGTTTTGTCCTTCTTATTTTTCTCTTCAACTCCGTGTTTCAGAACCTTGTGCATTTGAAGTCTAACTTCTTTTGGACCCAAATGGCATCGAGAAACATTGTCAAAACCTCCAACTTTTCTATATTGTTGACTCCCGATATCGTCATTGTCATTGTCAAGATCAACTGTTTCATTTTGTCAATTTGGACGGTCCAATCAGAAGCTACCATGATCACTGTCAATAAATAGTAACAGTTAAGGGGCTAATCAGTAATAAAACATAACATACCTGTTTAGTAGTAAAAATTATCTCCCTCTTAAGATAACCCTTATACTCTAGAATCCCGAAACTTCTCAATCGATTGTTTCTTCTTTTTCTCTCTAGATTTCCTCAATAAATCCCAAACTAAAACCTTAAATCGATACGTGAAGTTAAAGATCAACTAAAGAAGAGAAGAAACTCTTGAAAAACTGAAGATGTGAGAAAAAATAGTCAAGAAAGTTAGAACAAATGAACAGAAAAGTAGAAGAGAACAGACGAAATAAAACATTTATTTTGCCCTAGTCATATTGATTTGTTTTGTGTAATAAATATGATTTTTTTATTTGTTTTGCTCATCATAATTTGTTGTTTGTTCGATGCAAATTATTGTCTGTTTTTCTACAAAATCTTGTCCTAACTAATAATCAAAATTGTCACCCATAGAGAACGAAATTGCTGTAAAGATCATCCGTCAATGTTTTTGGGAAACAGAAAAATTTTGGGGCCTTCAAATTTTTTTTTCAATTCTTCTTCTTCATCATCTCCTCCCATCACCATTGCAACTACCACCTTCAAAGCAGACAGTATCATTTGCAATCTAGAAGGGTGGTCCGCATCATCTTATAAGTCTTCTATTTTCCATTTTTGACTTTTCCCTTTCTCCTCGCTTGAAAAGGGTGGTAAGCTTGATGATCAAAATGGTGAGAAACGAAAGATCCAGTAAACAACTAAAAGCTTTGTTGATGTAATGAACCAAAACTTTGAATTTTGGTGGCGCTCATATAGGTGTAGCAGGCCAAATTGGGCACTATTGATAGCCTAAAAGTGGGGGAAGAAGAAAATCTCGCAAACTCGGTCAGGCCCAGACTTCAGCTGGCTCAGATCAAGATCTGTAACGTGCCAGGGCTTCGTGCTCCTGGTTTGAGCTGATTAGCTGAGTCTTGAAAAGAAAATTTAACATATGATTCCTCTCTTGCAACCAACACTATAAAAAGTATTACTTATTTATAGAAATAGCACTGAAGCAAATCCATGACAGAATAAGAGTCAACCATTACACAAATAGAAGTTACAACTATCACATGTTCTTCGATCTAATGTTCACACTACCAGAAACACATAATTGTAACTGATCAAAATGAAGCACTAATCTAAAAGCCAATATCAAACAGGAATAGTTTCTGCTTTCTTTTCTTTGTTTTTCTTCGTGGAATTAGGTTAAGACTAGCTGTAAGATCCCATACTTACGCCTGTGTCTCTTCCATAAGGTGCTTGGTAGCTATCTTTAGCTTTTGTGTAGCAAACAAAGTAGAGTTCGGTGAGTATACCTGTGAAAACAATGAAAGCTGCACCTGCCCCGAAAACTCCCTTTCTCAAGGTCTGGCAAGAAGGTTTTTCGGTTGAGAAATAGTTGGTGTACTTTGTGTGGTAGGCATTCCTAACAGAACCGGCAAGCAAGCACACCTCAGCGATGAAGAACGTTAACCTGTGAAATGTCAACTTAACAACATCAGTATTCAAGCAAGAATTGTAAAAGTCGAATTAATTATGGACCACATAATAGTGTTTATTCGCTGTGTGGGAAATGGCTATGAAAACCCAATTACTGAAACCGCCTGCTCTTCTACAACCGACGTGGGACTGGCCCAACAACCGCAACCCAACCATATCGGTTTTTAGCTTCAATTAACTACTGGACTTTGATTTGTTGTATCCCGGGCTTTTATCCCAATGTTAGGTGGTCTTAGGCCTCTCTTGCTCCACAAGCTAGCTCAAGAGGTGAGGCTTTACCTCACAATTATGAACTGATCACCTGGTCTTCCACAATAATGTGGGATTATCCCAATTATCCGCTTGAAAACTTAAATGTTGCGATTTTTACAGGGGAAGACTGGCAGAGAAGGAAAAGTCACCCAGACTCGAAATAATTTCACCACAACTAGAAAGTTAGGCGGTCTTGGGCCTCTCTTGCCACACAAGCTTGCTCCAAGTGGTGAGGTTTTCCCTCATATGTATGAATTAATCACCTACTCTTCCACAATTAATGTGGGATTACCCCAATTATCCGCTTCAAAACCTAAATTTTCTGCTTTTGACAGGGGGAGAATGAGAAAACGTCACCCAGACTCAGAATAATTTCACTACAACTAGAATAGACCTTTAACTATAGGTCTATTATACACTAAAGCAAAGCTAAGGTCTGTGAATAAAGAGAACTATAAAATAGGCAGATAATGTAATTGATAAATTAGTAATAAGTATTTTTCCCACTCGGCATTGCCAAAGAAACACCTGTCCCGGAAAACGGATCACGTACCAGCAGAAGATGAATAGTATAATTGCCCATGCCCTTGAACCGCCAGGTCTTAGAGCCTTTCCGCAGCAAAAACATTTGCTTGCCACCATTATAAGGACTTGACTAGCCATGAGGAACAAGAATGAACCGACACCAAATCCAGTTGAGATGTCGGAATCGTAGACACAGTAATTACGAGTTTTATCAGCATCTGGAACAAGAACTGCCTGCCAGAGAACATATGAACAATCAGTCAATGAAAACAATAATGGAAAGATAGAAATCAGGGCCAGCTAATACCCTTTATTATCTGTTTCTTTATATGAAACTATACATTCTAACATTCTGGAATATGTAAAATGAATAGCTATAACTAAAATAGCCAAGTTTGTGGGCGTCTAACTCAAAACCGATAAGCAATGGGTGGAGAGGCCTTAAATATTACACTTTTGGTCACAAGACTTCCTTTATTGGCCATGTGGGACTATTATTACGAGCTCCTTGATGTGTGAAACTTTTTGAGCCCAACAAATGTCTTACTGTCGGGTGGCGCGGAGCACGTATTACCTTCAAGCCTAGGTCATATCATATGATAAGTTTGTTTGCTAAAACTCAAAACCATTTGACATTGAAAGAGAGCCGCGTTAGATGTTATGTTTCGCCCATGAGATATACACTCATAGTATTCCTACAAGATTTCTACCTCGGGTAAGTACTTGTGTTTGAAAAAGTGGTACTACAATAAGAACGACAAAATGTAACCTATATTGTTCAATGTATCAAAGAAATGGAGTATTGAATCTATTGATAACGACATGTTTTGGCCATACTAATTTATTCTTTAAGACGGCTTCCTTGGTCTGAGCGACAAAATGTGGGACACAATTCAAAGCAGTGACACCATTGTTTATGACAGCTTCCTTGGTCTGAGCGATGATCAAAATGTGGGCCACAATTCAAGCGGTGACCCCACCGCAATTTTTTTTTTCATTCTTTTTCATTTTCCCCACTTAATTGTTTCTTTTCCTTCTACTTCTTCTTTACGAATTTTTCGTAGTTACCATAAGATATATGCTTGGTATTGGTCAAAAGTGTCAAAGATGCTCCAACACGAAACTCGTGATTCTTGGACATGTTTATATATGTTGGATGTTTTGAAGGTACGCAAAATTTTCAGGGGTACAAAGACTTTTTAGGTGGAAGAATCAAGATATCACTTCTTCTTCCTCCTCTCCTCCCACCTCGGACCATAACCACCGCCATTTTTCTCTCTATCCTCCCTATTTTGGCGAAGGGGAAGGGTTTCGCCTGAAACCCTCCTCGAGGTTTTTGTGGTCAGTTTACACAAAATCGGCCCCTAAGCATCTCATGACCGGTATTCGCGGAACCAGCCTCTAGGGATCCGTGGCTGGTTTCCGTTTTGAGGGTTTTAAGGGTTTCAGGCGAAAACCTCCCACTTCGCCTGAAACGAAGGGGGTTCCAGCAAAGAGAATCCTTCCCTTTGCTGGAACAATGAGGATAGAGAAAGTTCTCTTTGCTGGAACACTGAGGTAAGAGAGAGTCAAAGCTTTAGAAAGAAAGAGCGATTTAGGGCTGAGAGAGATTTAGCGGAGGGAAGGACTGAAGGAGAACACATGCAATTCCAGTGACCAAACTACAAAATTTGAATGAATTTGGTTAGTTCCCAAGACTACCCATTGTACTAATTTTATGAACATTTATAATCGTAAGTTCTTTCTTGTAGTGAAACATATCATTGTCATTCATGACCAGTGTTGGGGGTTCAAACTCAGGTAACCTTCCTATCGGGTTAGTCTACATTATGTGAGCCAAGCTTGTTTTTTTACTTTTAAACCTTACTTCCTACTTTTGGTCCATCTTTAACAAAGCTTCCTACTAGTTGTCTAGTCAGTTCACTTTCATGGATATATTGACTTAGTACCAGTGTTGGTACTACCAAAAGTCACTTGGAAACTGCTTCAATCCTATAAGTATTCAGCTTTCGGAGTTTCGGGTTGGGAGAAACAAAACTTTTGTGGGTTAGTGGGTGCTTGAAGATTAACTCCTATTTGATTGAGTTAACCTAAGAAAATATAAGATCTTAGAACAGAATAACCCACAAAATGGAGATCTCATTGTTAAAGTTCACTAGAAGTTATTATATATTTTTTTTCTAGTCAGATACAGATGTGGCTTTAGAAAGTGAAATCTTTTAGGGCAAAAGTTTAAATTTTTACAGAAACCCTTTGTTTTACCTAATTTATTCATGCAAGATGAGTAACTAGTACTAAATAGTAGTATAAAGAAATGGGTATTCAAAAATATAATGAATTTGACATCTAAAATTTCACTATCAAAAGTGTAAAAAATGGAAATTACTCAAATAAAAACCAAGCAGCTGAACTATGAAGTTGATTTGAGTACTTACCGTGCTTCTTCTCTGTTCAGCTGCAACAGCAAGACCAAAAGCTATGAGATCAAGAACAAAAACAAATATCAAAATCACAGTAGAAGCCATTATGTATAGCAGCAGCAGCAGAGATCAAACCCACCAAAATACTTCTCTCTCTCTCTCTCTCTCTCTCTCTCTAAAATAAGAAGAGAAGGTAAGAGAAGAAGACAGAAAGAAACACAGACCAGAATATGCGTTTCCAGCTTTCCACTTACTATTACTTTAACCTCTAATAATCTCTCTCTCTCTCTCTCTGTAATTAAGTGTTTTTTAATTTAAGTAGAATACTGATTGAAGCCATAAATGTCATACTAATACAATTTATTAGAATAAGTCCAACCTTAAAACTAATTTATCCTTTCATCTTTCTTTATAGTATTATAGTATTTATTACTTATTCTTCTTTTTAGATCAAGACAAAAGTACAAGAATTGTGTCATTGGCTCATAAGAATTGACTAGTCCTTCCAATCTCTTAATTTTTCTTTTCAGTTTAGACAACTTCTTCAATATCATGGATACAAATACCTGTGTCACGAGACTAGTCTTCCAATGTGTACGAGTTAAAGCCAATGATGGCGCGAAATTAGCTTGCAAACTAATTTAGACAGTCGAAGTTCTCATCGAAAGAGAGAAATCGGCACGCTAAAATTGTTGTCTATGTCATTTTCCTTAAAACAAACAATGACATGGAAGAAAATATAGGATGGAAATGAGCCGGAATGAATAGACAATGAAGATGAGTCAGGCCATATCAAAGAGAAAAATAGGCGGCTTCATCCTGACTGTTTATCTCAACATTTCGGCCTACTTTCGGATACTTATTCGACTAAAGAATTACAAAAAAACGGGCGACCTTCTTCTTCTTCTTCTTACCCAAACATGGGGTGGAGAAAAAGGGTGGTCAAAAGATCTTGGACCTTTCGCATTTGTCACATTTTTTCTAAAAGAGCTCATTTTTAATATGAACTGGACGGTTTTAGAAATCCAAAAGTAATTTTAACCATGTTCAAAGGCCAAGGGGGACACAGTTTCTCACAAAATCTTGTAGCATGGTAAGAGCATCTCCAATGGGACACTCTAACAAACACTCTAAAAGTCCTTGTTGTCAAGGGCCAATAGAGATTCTCTTTCCTAAATATCAATATAGAGACACTCTAATTTTTGTTGGTCTCCAATGGAGATCTCTAAAGTGTCTATACTCACATACCCTTCTTCAATTTAATAGATAAAAAGTAGTTGAAAAACAAGATTTTCTATTGGTTGAAATTTAAAAGTAACACTTAGAGAGTCTCAAGTAGACACTCTCATTTTAGAGTTTCTCTCTCTAGACACTTTATAATAAATGTGTCCACCTCATATTAGAGTGCCTAATAAAGTGTTCCATTGGAGATGATTTTTTAACAAAAACTCTAAAAAATCTATGTGGCACTCTAAGTTAGAGATTGAGTGTCCCATTGGAGATGCTCTAAGCTATTAGGATATCCCACCGGTTTCAGCCCTTAAGAGTATTCTAATATAAGCTCTATAGGCGCTCCACTTTATATAAAATTTGGCTTAACGGAAGCGCTTAAAGCCAATGAGGCAATGATAGCCCACTTCCTTTATGAATACCACCACTTTGGCAGTCCTAGAACCTCACTTCCCATACCTTTGGTAATCGAGCAAGAGCTACCCAAAAGGAAAAAAAATTCTCATCCCTCTTTCCATTCCATGACTAAACTATACGAAGAGAAACTCGAGTCAAAATCGAAGGAGATAGATAAAAGGATTTTTGAGCCAGGGGTCCAAAAAGTGGGGGGTAAACCCAAAAAAAATCCACTCTTGCCCAAAAATTAGTTGCAGGTCCAAATGTCAGATTTTTTTTTTTTATTCCCCTCTTGCCTTTGGACGGGACATGCTAACGTTTTCCTGAAAAAAAAAATGTCTGGTAAATAAAATAATTTACCAGTATACGAAAAATTCAAAGTTTCAAAATTTTTTGAAAATTTGAAAACGAAATTTCAAATTCCCGCCCAGCAAACCATCTCTTCCCGGTAAATAAAATAATTTTCCTTACACAAAAAATTCCAATTTTCAAATTTTTTTGAAATTTTCAAACGAAATCTTTTTTTCGAAATTTTCAAATTTTTAAACGAAATTTCAAATTCCCGGCCAAAATTTCAAATTTTTTTGAAAATTTTAAATTCCCGGGCAAATTTTGAAATTTTAAATTCCCGGGCAAATTTTGAAATTTTTTTGAAAATTTTAAATTCCCGCCCAGCAAAAGTGTCTAGTACAAAAAAAAATTTCCAGTAAATAAAATAATTTCCCGGTCTCAAATTTTTTTTTTCGAAGTTTTGAAATTTTCAAACGAAATTTCAAATTCCCGCCCAAAATTCCAAAATTTTTTGAAAATTTTAAATTTCCGGGCAAATTTTGAAAATTTTAAATTCCCGCCCAGCAAAAGTGTCTAGTACAGAAAAAAATTTCCAGTAAATAAAATAATTTCCCGGTCACAAATTTTTTTTTTCGAAGTTTTGAAATTTTCAAACGAAATTTCAAATTCCCGAACAAATTTTCAAATTTTTTTACGAAATTTCAAATTCCCGCCCAGCAAAAATGTCTAGTACAGAAAAAAATTTCCAGTAAATAAAATAATTTCCCCAAAATTTCCAGTAAATAAAATAATTTCCCGCCCAAATTTTCAAATTTCCACTAAATAAAATAATTTCCCGAAAATTTCAAATTTCCAGTAAATAAAATAATTTTCAGAAAAAAAATCGTTTCCCGAGAATTTTCGATGGCAATTTTGTAATTTTCGATGGCATGAACGGTAAATACTTTATTTTCTAAGGGCCCTTTACGTAATTTTGACCCCCAAACTGACACATTGGACCTCCCTTTCATTTTTAGGCAACTTTGGATGAAATTTTCATTTTGGCCCCCTTTTTGGACCAATGGCTCAATCCCTCTAGATAAAATGAGTTGGATTCAGACAGAAAAAAAGAGTCTCCAATGAACTGAAAGCAATCACCTTAAGAAGTAGAATTGCAACTTAAATCTTTTTTTCCTTTTCTACTTTTTTCTCATTTTTTTGTGCTTTTATAACAAGGAGTTCTCAGTTTGAGAAAGATAATACATGACCCCACATTAAAATTGATACCTTGATATTACATGGCCTTTTTCTTCTCTCCCTCCAGGCCTCCCCCTCTTCCTCTATCTCTCTCAGAGCCCATTTGAGAAACCAAAATGGGTCCACTCCCTGAAGGCCCATACAAAATATAAAGCCCACAACTGAAGCCCAAAACAGTAGAATGTTCACCACCATCAGTCTCACCATTATGATGACCCACATTAACAAGCTCATCACAAGCCCAACCACAACAAAATCAAAGTTAAGAAGAAGATATTCTTGTTTTGTTTTGTTTCTTTTTTTTCTCAAAGAAAATAAAAGAGTTGTTTTTTCGTGTCATGTCAAATTAGCCGTGTCGATTCCCTACGAAGTAATTGAAGTCATGATGCTGGACTCTTAGCTGCTTTAGCCACGAATCAGCTGCACTTAGAAGTCCCATCATCTTTTCTTGGTCTTTACCTTTTTCGCCCGAAAACCATAGATTCCCTCCTAGCATCTTGTATGTAGCTAACCCAAATGGTGGGAGTTCCAAACCTTTAACTTCCTTTTTCTTCCTCCTTTCCACGATTCCAATATCTTCTTCTTCATCATTGCCCACATCTGCACGATAAAAAAAAATATCACGCAATAATTAAGATTCATATTCTATATGTTGCTATTGAACTTTTCACTAAGTCAAAAGATAGTCGAAAATTTGTTCTTTCACTATCCGTCGGTGTAATAGTAGTGTAAACAAAAGGTGCAAAAAGTTGTGATAGAGGAAGGAGAATAAGAACAACCTTATCAAGATTTGGGCTTATAGGATTAGGGATAAAAATAGAAGATGAAAGGGAAGAATAATAACCTTGGAATGATGAGGAAAGGGTGTGATAAGTGAGGAAGCATGCAGATAAATCCTTGACTGTTCTACCTGTGGGTATGTGGTATATTGGGTACCTAACAAAGAACCCCAAATCAAACAACTTTAATCACACATATAGCTCAAATGGATCTCCCAAATTACCACTCTAGAGATAGAGAGAGAGAGAGAGAGAGAGAGAGAGAGAGAGAGAGAGAG
>BEHA01000382.1:732053-754538 GCA_002897215.1 Eschscholzia californica subsp. californica | reverse complement strand
TGTTACCGTAAATTCATTAACGAAGAATTGCTTGTGAAGATTTGAATTGCAGAAAGATAAGGAACATAATATTGAACAACAGTTTCATCACTGTTTAATGTAATTGGAGTTCCAGCACCATAAGCACTCCATTCATCATAACATTTCCAAAGATCACTCAATGTGAAATACTCAATTGTTTCTTTCTCCCATGGATGCCATAATTGATTCAGATTTCTCATGGAAGTCTACAAAATTCAAACAAATTAAAATAAACAAACACCCATACCCATTGATTCTTATAACAGATCAACCAATATATAAATGGAAAATTCAATATACCTTGGATAGAAACTGAGACGGAACGATCGGTGTCGTACAATCGAGAAAACATTCAAGATTTGATTGCATTGTTCCTCTCTCAGAACCCATTATTGAGTTTGTCTAGAGAGAGAGAGAGAAAGAGATATTGTAGAGAGAGAAAATGGGTTTCCTCTGTTTCCTTCCCTCTGTTCTAAAAATCAAAAGAACAGAGAGAGACAGAGGAAGATGAAGAGAAAAAAACAGAGAGGTGAGGGTAATTCTGTTTCCCCTTTCTCACAAAGTAGAGAGAGAAAGTAGAGAGAGAGAGAAAGTAGAGAGTGAAAATTGGTTTAGAAAAGGAAAGGATTAGAGAAGAAATCGGTCTAGAGAAATTCTATATATTGACGTTTCAAATAACTAATTTATATAGGGAAAGAATCTGATAAAGTTATTCACCACTTCATCTTCTTCTTCCTTTATAACTTCCCCCCCTGATTCTTATTAAAAAAAAATCAAAATCAAAATCCAAAATTAAGATTTCATGAAAATGATTCAATTCTAAAATTACTTAAACCACAAAATTAAACCCACCCAGAAAACGAATCACTCAAAATTTTGGCCGACAAAATGCAATCAAAATTCCTCTTTATCCTTCTTTACAAGTAAAAATTGTTACTTTCTCTCTCTCTCTCTCTCTAACTTATTCTTTCTTTCGTTTTCAAAAAAGGGTTTTCGAATTTGATCAAATTAAGACTGACCCAAATGCTTAAAATCAACAAACTTGTTTCCCAAGAACGTTAGAAAACAAAGACTATCTAACCCTAGTTTTCCGCTTAAAGATGGAAAATTTGGGGAATTAACGTTGAAAACAAACTGATCCCCAACAAAAAACAGAACTTTTTGAGATTGGTCATAAAAACAGTTTTAGAATTTCACAAAATCCTCGTTGAAGATAGATAGATAGATAGATAGATTGTTTCTCTCTCTAAAGTTAGGGTTTTTATTAAAGTAAAGATAACTAACAGGTTAAAAAAGAAAAGCTTTCCCAACTGCCCAGTTTAGATAAAGTCAGAACAAGTTCAATTAAGAAAAAGTTTGATTAAATCTCCCCGCGCTATTACTCTATCAAAAAGGATTAGGTTAATTTTTTGTCATTTTTAATTGATAAGACTACTAATTTTTTGTTTAGAGATTGGATTTGTGTTTGGATTGTTTTGTTTTCTTTTATTTGATATTGTACAATGATTTGACTCTCCTATTTTCAATATCTTCTAGTACAAAATTTGTTAGTATAATGATATAAATTAAGAAGATATATTTTTCTAAGGGTACCCCCTCTTTTTCTAATGGACTACAATAGTCATCATTACAGGACATCCACGCGTCACAAAGAGATAATACAAAGATTTATGAAGATTTATGAAAATTGATGAATTACATAAGCACAATAACGGTCTTATTTGAGTCCTCGAAGCCATATACATTTGCCCTCAAAGGTCATCCTAAGGGCATAAAGCCCATCTAATCTATCTCTACTTCATTTATACACAAGTTCGATAAATCGATATGCACTTCTACAGGATCGAACCTGAGACCTCCGTGTTGTGGAATGAGTGTCTAACCACTACACTAGAATTAAGTAGTGGTGTGATAGTCTCACATCGCTCACGAGAGTGTCCAGAGCCTAAGCTATAGGTGAACACTCAAGCTTAGTAAGTGTCGAGGTCTTTTGGGTGTGCTCGTGGAGTCTTTGCCAATAACAAAACCCCGTCCTTATGGACTTGGACCTAAGATGTCAGAAAGGGAGACAATATCGATAACTTCTAGAGCTTTAGGCGTCACAAAACGATATCAGAGTCGACGACAGTGGGAGATTGCGATAGTCTCACATCACTCACGAGAATGTCCGGAGGCTTACACTCAAGCTCAGTTAGTGTCGAGGCCTTTTAGGTGGACTCGTGGAGTCTATGTGAAGAACAAAATTTTGTACTTATGGGCTTGAATCTGAGGTGTCTAAAACGGAGACAATATCGATAACTGTTAGGTCTTAGGGCGTCACATGTGGACTTAGGGGTACCGCTTTTGGGAAAGGAGAAAGATTTTCAGGAGTACATAATTTTAAGGAGAAAATGTGGACTTTTCTTGTGCGTCGACAATGAAACTTCTTCTTCCTCATCTCCTCACATTTCCACCTCCTTTTCTTTCCTTCTCTATCTCTTTTCCATCTCTCACCCTTCTCTCTAAAAGTTTGACACTCTAGTTTTTCACTATTCTAGTGAAGGGTAGGGTTCCCTTCGACAGAACAACGTAGATAGAGAAAAGGACTTGGAAAGAAAAACGAGGCCAATGGTAGTTTCTCGACGACTATTACCGGTGTGGAGAAGAAATGGTGATATATGAGGCTTGGAGAAAACAAAAGAGGAACAAATAAAAAGATTCTACTTAAAATTTTGTACCTGAAATTTTTTGTATTTTCTCTAAAATGACAACCATAAAATGACTACGTCTGTATCATCCTAAAACGTCAAATAGAATATAGTCTCAAAGATGGATTTCCAACAAAAATTAGAAGAATGTTACAATAACACTATAAAGTTTGGAGATTGAATCTCCAAGTAAATTTTGGCCAAGACTTTGGGGAATAAAGAAAAATCTCTAGGGAATAAAGACTTCGTCAACTATGATTGACTTAGGGGTCATATTTATTTTTTGATCCAAAATTAACTAACTTGTCTCTTGCCTCCTAATCTTCATCTTCCTCAAAAGTCAAACCTCATCCCATCACAAATTCCGGCCACCACCTTCATCTCTCACCTTCTTTCTCTTTCTCCCTCTCGGCCTTCTTCTCTCTTCCCCTAATTTTTCTCCATTTCTCTCCCTAAAGCTTATTCCTTCAACTCAGATCTGAGTTGTAGAAGATGACAGAGGGGAACCATTTCATCTCTTCCCTTAATGGAGGACGAAGGAGTTTCTTCTTCGTCATTGCTGCAACAAGGCGGCAGATCTGCTCCCATTTAGGGTAAACTCAAATATTTATGAAGATTCAGGTTTATCGGTCCATTTTTATTCATAATGACATTTGGGTTTCAATTACTATCTGATACACTACATTTTGGGATTTTATTCTGTTGGGTATTAGTACCTTCCCTGTTTTTATAAGTTGTTTTTAATATCATAATATGTTAGCTGGTAAGAATAGGAATTTAGATCTTTATAGATGTGATAGTTTATTAGGGTATTGCATGTTACCAATGGTGATTTTATCGACATTATCATTGTTTACCACAAGGTGGGATTAATATTTTTGTGATGACAGGAGATTTTGTGATATGGTCAACTAGGGTTTCTACTCCTCTTCTTGTTGAACTTGCTTCTTGTGGTGATGAATGTAAGGGTGTGATAGCTTATGCTTGTTTGCTTTAGAGAGAGAAAGATAGGAAAAAGAGGAGGAAGAGAAAAGAAGAAGGGAGGGAGAGAGAGAAAGAGAGAGAGGCTGAGAGATGAAAGTGGTTGCTGAGATTTGTGGTGGAATGAGGTTTGAGGGAGAAGTCAGAAGAGATTTAGAAGAAACGAAAGGATAGGCTAGCCAGTTTATCATCACCTTAGGCTTTTTCTAATCAAGATTCATCAACCAAAGAACGAGAGGAAGATGAAGATTAGATGGCAAGAGATAAGTTAGTTAATTTTTGGATCAAAGAATAAATATGACTCCTAAGTCAATTACAGTTGACTAAGTCTTTATTCCCTAGAGATTTTTATTTATTCCCCAAATCCCCCACCTAAATTTTTAGATAATATCCAACTAAAAAATCCATAATCTCATGAAGTGGTTGGAGGGCCATACCCCACTTCCTCCCTCTTTCATTCATTTTCTATATCAATGTGCGCCCCATGAATTGGATCAACTTCTCAAGTTATTTTGTATTGTTTTTCTTTTTATGGTATCCCCTATTCCCCTCCTTCAAACAACTACCTAATTGACTAATTGCCATAGTCAAAAGTCAAAGTCAAAGAAAACATCTTACACATCAGATGAGTGATATGATCATCTTCATCTCGTCTGTTTATCAATTCCTGCTTGCTTATTGTATTTTAAGACTCGTTTGATATTATATGAGATAGAAGTCTTCACAAAAAAATTATTGGCTTCCTTTACTTGTAGGGACTTTTGTTCATAAAATCTAGATAAGTAAAGATTCAAATATTAAACCGACTATGGACAAGATAAAGTCAACAAAATATTTGTATATTGTCGTTCCCTCACGTACACATGCATTTTGGAAACGTTGAAATGCTCAATAATGGATTATTTCACTTCTAAAATTATGCACGTTTCTATTTTCACCTTGACTTGTGTACAATGTTTTTTGTTAAAAATAATACCACGGTGACTTATTCGCACATGAAATAGATTGAATCGTTCTCATTGCATCTTCATTATACTTTTTAGCAAATGAATTTTGTTGAATATAAGTTCTGTGTAGCTGTCCACAATACTTGGTCGGAGTAGTTTTTTTTTTTTTGGTCGGAGTAGTTACAAGTAGATTTTGTAGGTCTCGGATTTCCTGTTTTACCTTTCTTAGGTAAAAAAAAGGGTCATTTCCCTAATGGCCCCCAACTTTGTGATCAGCTTCCTGCCTGACCTCCTACTTTACAAGAAATATCCATATGGCCCCCTTCCGTTATAATATCGTTACTCTCTCTCTTCCATTTCTTTTCTCTCTCCTCCAACATGTTTTCTCTCTCTGCCACCTCGTTAAAACCAGCCAACTCATCATCTTCTCCGGGAAGGTCGCCGACCGACCAATTTTCCGGCCGGCGACCTTCAAACCTAAAAAAAATAATTTTTCTTTTTTTTTTTTAATTTTTCTTTTCCGGTCGGATAAGTTTCTCCTCTACCCACTCGGGTTCTCGGACGGATTCGAGCGGGCTTTTCTGAAATCTCATATGATCAAAGCCCGCCCAAACCCACTAAAGCGGCGGGCAAGTCGGGCAAATCGGGCATCGGGTTTCTTTATCTGATATTTTTCTACCAGATCAAGAAACTCTAGAAATTTGATATTGTTCAAATCAGCTTCTCTAAACAAATTGATACCAAATCTTTACAAAATTTATAAATCGAGAATGAAAGAAGTACTCAGATTCCGTAACATAAGAAATCAACAACTGATAATCTTAAAATTTGACCACTACATAGAGATGGAAGATGATCCCAATAACTTATTTAATAGAGAAGAAGGTTGGCATAAAAAGGTCTAGTAAATAAGAGAGAAACGGCTAGAGAGAGAGCTTAGATGCTTTTTTCTCTCTCTATGCTACCGAATTTTTCAGATTCAATGTGGTAAACTATTAAGGTTGCTTCAATGTGTAGTTCATATATTGGGAGAAACCCTAAATCTACCTTGGGCTTTATAGTGAAGTATAATCGCCACTTAAATTGATTGGCATCTATAGGCACCCGCCGGGTGACCATATCGGGCTCGGGTATGGGCGGGGTGGCGGGCAGTGCTTTTCACCCGAACCCGTCCATGAAAAATCATCGGGCTGGGCGGGTAGTACCCATCTTCGGGCGCGGGCGTCCATGGACATTGTTGGACGCGGGTAAACGTGACGGGTATCGGGCTCTCGAGTATAATTTCCACCCCTAGTTGAAAGTAACCCTACTTCTCTAGTTGGATTGTTTTCTTCTTTTTTTTTTGTTGAGAAAGTTGGATTGTTGTCTTAGCTTTCCAATTTTATTCTCCTAGTTTTTTCTTTTTGTGGAAATAATTTTATTCTCCTAGTTGGATTATCTCTCTAGTTTTTATTCTTACTAGGTTTCTTCCCCGTCCTATGGATGGGGAAGATCCCTCTTGGCTAACGCCTTTGAGGAAGAGAAAAATAAATTTAAATTATAATATAAATTACATTAACTTCTCTTAATTTGTAAATCATAGATTCATATTCTAAAATCAATAGAGGAGAGATAACCGTGTATTTAAAGAGGAGAGAGGGAAACATGTATTTATGGAAGAAATATCACAAACAGAAAATATTTGATAAAAAAAAAATTGGGAGATTTAATTTCAATTTTAAGTGAAATAGTTAGGCGGTTGAGAGAGAAATTAGGAAGATACGGAAGAGTGGGTTAGTTATTTAGATCTCTCCCACGATTTTCTACTGTAAAGTTGGTAATTTTTAAGATGTAATCCGTGGGAGAACAAAAAATAGGGAGAGAAATATGTGGGTAGTTATTCTAACCAATTTTGACTGATTTACATAGATACCCTTCTTTTTTTAGTGTATTTACATAAAAAGATTTTTATATTATCCGTCGGATGTGTTCCCAACTAAATCTCTAAAATAAAATGGACGGTCAGACTTATCCCATGTATAACCGACTGATCTGTTTTAATATAATAGATTTTTTTTTCTCAACATCTAGGAGTGGGAATCGGTCTGAGACGGTTGATACCGGTCTCTAACTTCATCGATCGGTCTACTCGGACATAAAATGTTAGTGACCACCTATTTAATCGGACGGTCACTTTCAAGAATTGTTTGTCTATTGACCGTTCAAGACCGTTTATTTTATCGGGTCAGTCGGGCACGGAACGGTCTCTATCCGGACTTTCCAATGAAATTTACATAAACATAGAACTTCTTTTTTATTACCACAAATAAAATTACAAATTACGAATGAAAATGTTTAACGAAAAAAACACAAGTAATTATAAAAAAAAGTTGATCATCATTTGGCAAGATATAATATAATTAGGACGTGAGTTAATCATTGAATCTACCCTCGTATTTCCGATAACATCCATTGTCTGACAGTACAAGGTCCAAGACAAAGTACATCCTTGAACAAATATGTTGTTGATTCAAAGTTAGTTCCACGACCATCATGTCTACAAAATTCGACGGTCTATAACCTCTAAAAACGAGGACGGGTTATGGTCACTCGTACCGATCGGTTAGCGGGTGGTCCTTCGACACAAAATTTTGGTCGTAACCGTCCACCAATTCTTTCGGGCCGGTCGGACACTGACCGTTATGACCATCGGGTGCCCGTGGACACTTTTTGTCTTGGTCGAACGGATCGAGTAGCGGTATTCCGGGGTTTTTTCCAACCACTATCAACATCACACTCATACATCCTCTCTCTCATCTTCTCACTCATCTTCATCATTTTTGATCTTCCATACACAGTCCTAAATTTTTTTTTTAACTTGACCTTTACAGCATTTGTGTTCAGATCTTCCTTATGATATGCCGATTAGGTACGATGTAAATCATGATTCTATCACTTCACTTAATTTAACTTACCAAAATAACAGAACTAAACACGAGAGAGATACACAGTGAAATCTCGATGACCTAACTTCATATATAATCAATAAATAAAGAATGGGCTCAACTGTTTTACATTTTCAAGAAAGAAAGAAGGTCAATGAACTTTGATATGGAACTCAGAACCCTAAATTATGCTATTAGAGGAAGAGAGTAACTACTCCAAAAATCAATTAAGGAAAAACTAAGCAAATTTCAGGACTGCAGTAAATATATTCACATTATCTTCTCCCACTGTCAGCTTCTGTTGGTTCCTGCTAAATATACTGTTAATGAATGCTTTTCTTTACTTTTTAGTTCCTCCCGAAAAAAAAATGTTCCAAGAATATCGCCTGTACAGCTGCTACCTACGAAACTCAACCGTTTCTCTCAAGTATATGAATTGCTTGATCTCTTTGACTATGGAATTGACCGAAATTTTCATGATTTTGAATGGAATTGCATCGCACTTGACCAATTAAGTGCCAAAACTGAGTTAAGAATTATGCCATAAAAAGATATTCCAAGTCATCTACAGTAAGACGAGTCTGACGACCACCGTCCTCGTCTTCCCCGAATGCAGATGAAACCATCTGCCTTTTCTTTTCCTGCAAAACCCGATTATTGAATTGCATTATTATCAATATATTGTTATTTGGTGAACATTATCTCCAAAGAGGCAGAATATAGTGCAAAAGAAACAGAAATAGTTAAATAAATGAAACATATGAAGCTGAAGTCACAATATAACTTCAAAAGGTGGCTGAAGTGGCTGAGTCCAGATCCACTGAACTCTTGATTAAACATTCAAAAGGCAATAGTAGAGAATTGGCACGTGTTAAGTGTTACGACGAAGGACTAGCAAACTAGAAAAGTCAAATGAAAGTAACCAATCACACAGAATGCAAGATATTTATGTGGTTCGGTTGGTGAGACCTACTACACGGAGAACGATGGTGCGATGATTTTCACTATGCATCGAGAACAAGATTACAGAGACTTCTAGAGTGTAGATATGTAACGGACTAAAACCCTAGCACTCCACGGCCTCTATCTCTCTCACAAAACCGAGAAAACAGGATACCTCCCTTACATTGATAGCCACCCTTCGAGATATGACCCATATCTAAGGCGCTTTCAACATAAAGTTTCCAAACTATGACATCTAGTTTTGTGCACATTGCATTATGCATATATACAAGCATTGCTCTTTTTTTTTTAGTATGGCTCTTGAGTACTATCAAGTTATTTTGGTAATTGAAAAAAAAAGATATATACTATGGTTTATAAATGGAATAGGAAAGGAGAAAGTGTACCTGAAGAGCCAGTATTCGATCTTCAACTGTGTCCTTCACAGTTAACCGTAATACAGACACAGGACGAGTTTGTCCAATACGATGTGCTCTATCAACTGCTTGATCTTCGGTTGTAGGATTCCACCAAAGGTCCAGAAGTAGAACATGACAGGCAGCTACCATGTTTAGACCTAGACTTGCAGCCTTCAAAGACATAATTATAACAGTAACCTGCCACAGAAGATGCGGGTCTCAGTATTTAATAAGGTTGTGGAACAAATTGATATTGGGTACTAGAAAGGTTCTTCCCCCTCACGAAATGTCATATAGTCAGTAAAGTTATTTTCCTCGCTTCAGCCTCTTCATTATTTAAATCACTAAATCATGTACTCTCTCTCGAAACAGAAGTTATTTAAGTACAAATCTAGGAAACAAAAGAACCAAAACGAACCTCTGGAAGGGTGTTAAAATCCTTGACAGCTTTATCTCTGGCAAGAACGGACATCGTACCATCAAGTCTCCTGTAATGTATGCCAGAACTTTTCAAACGAGCCTCAAGCAAGTCTAGCATCCTTGTCCACTGGGAAAAGACAATTGCCTTCTCTGGAGCTTTAGTAATTGAATCTTTTCGACATTTTTCCACATCAACAACTTTTTCACCTGCCATATCTTTGCACGATTCCCCAATATGGGAATCAGAAACAACCAAGTTACCAGATTTCAAGGAACTGTCTTTCAAGGGACGATTTCCAGGTTCAGATAGTGCTTTGAGAACCTCAATAGCAGCTTTAATTTTGGATGAATCAGAGACACCCGTGGAAGTTGGCTCAAGTGCCCCCGCAAGTTGGGGGTCAAATTTGCCAACAGAAGAATCATGACCAGGCTGGTCTGATAGAGAATGTCTCAGTGTTGCTTTAGAGAAGACCGATGTTACGCTTAGTTGAACTCTGCACTGAGCTGAAGGACAGAGTGTGTCATCACCACTGAGGCGCTCACAGATGCATTGATTGCAAAAAACGTGACCGCAGATCGTAACAACAGCATCTTCAGGCGGATCCTATTAAAGATCAGACAGTTTAAGAAACAGATTAATCTAACTTCTGCAAAACGATAAATACAAAACTTTTGGTCTACGTAGTCAACCTATTGAGTTACTCGAGATTGGCTAAGCCTTAGGAATAGACCGAGCCTATCTCCTATAAAGCCCCAGAGACATCCAACCAAACTTGATAAGTCAAGTAACGTATTAAAACTAATGAGTAGTTTTTCTCTTTCAATAATAAATTGATGATTAGAAAAGAAGAGAGAGAATAGAGCAAGAGATCGACCGTATTCATTCCTACACTAACTTCTTCATGGGCACTCATTTCTACTTGCATAAATACATAGTTATATACATATACGTATCAGATATTACGACTGGAATCTCAGAATTAACTAGGCAGTAATTCAACTAAGGTCAGACTCCGACTTAAGTTAGTCAGGGCCAAGTACCGAGCGCAACGCCTTAGCCTTAGATTTCATCCCAAACTTGATACTACTAAGATCGGGAAAACAGATGTTCACACAAATGGAAAAATGATGGAGTATAAAACCTCAGCCAACTGCCTGCACAGTTTACGTGCATAAAACTTCTAACTAAGACGATTATTTTACTTTTAATATACTCATTCCCCCTATTGAGTATTGACAGATGATTGTCATGTTAACCTAGATAAACGAGTAGAAATGAATGATGTTAAAAAGAAGATCCAAGAGTAATCCAAAATGGCGAGAAGTAAGAGTTCCATACATTGCAGATGCCACAAATTGCCAAGAAACCTTCCAGGCAATTTAGAAGATCCATTTGCTTTTCCCTAGGAAGTTTCTTTGCTACCTCTAGAGAGGAACTCCAAACAGAACTCGAATCATATCCCTTCACAAGAAGAGGATGATCACAAGCCTGCCGAAGCCGTAGCAGCATCAATAGAATATTAACGTAATTTTGCTTCACAGTTCCAGCAGCTGCATAGACCTAATTGACAAGGGCACGCATAGAAGTTAATAACACTTGAATACACACACACACACACATAGTATATATATGTATATATATATAATGTACACACACTATATCTTGAAGAACATCCCATGCTTAGCATGGGCCATTCACATTATGACACTAGTTACATAATGTATACAACTTTATCTTACTTTGAATTGTGCACGTGAATCAGCCTCTAGTTGGGAATAAAAATCGCGTTCCTCGTCTGAAAAGTTCACCTTCTTAAGCTTTATAGTTTTCGGCGGTAAGTTAATAATTGGTTCTCCGTCAATAACAGTTGCTGCAAAAGTAACCATCAAATAAATACAAGTACAACCAGAACAAAAAGAAAAATTAATGCCCGTAACTACGTCAAATATAGAAATAGAAAGAAAAAGAACCAACAAAAGCACAATCAGTCTTAGTAACAGAAGTACAACCAGAAGCATTGTGGCCATACTATATAAGAAACTTTAACCTTTCAGAGAATAAGCAGAACTGTAGTATGGGCATGCACAAGTATTTTCTGCAAGTTTACCTTTTGTTCGACGTAGCATTATTGTCTTCAGAATAGCTTGTAGTTTCCTGTACCCACTTGTCGGGTTCTTACTAATTGGAATCTTTATAGTAGAGCAGAATGACGTATAGACAGCATAAGGGTCGTACCGGAGGAATCTGAAGTAGCTATAAAGATCATCAATAGAATTTTGAATAGGTGTTCCAGATAAGCACCACCTTCTTTTTGCTCTTAGTCCCCAACATGCCCTGGCAACTTGAGTCCTATAATTTTTAATGCTTTGGGCTTCATCTAATACCACCCTAAACCATCCAACCCTTGCAAGAGGGCGGGCGCCAGCTTCAAGCAATGCGCTATCCAGACCCTTCTTGTTTTTACGCTTTTTCTTTTCCGAAGTTGGATATTTTCTTTTTCTACTAGAAGAGAGTCCCATAGAGGAAAGACCGTCAGATTGTTGCTTCCGTTTCTCCTCATCATCTTTGTCAACAAGGGGCTGCTTCGGAACCTCCATGCTCACAATGGAATATGTTGTGATAACAACATCATACTTGGCCAGCTCACAAGGATCCTTTGTGCGATTACTTCCATGATATACTAGAACCGAGAGATTAGCTTCTTCCTTGACCTTAGTTTGCAGCTCCTCAGCCCATTGCCGTAAAACACTAGTAGGACAAACAACCAGTGTTCCAGCAGCTGGCCTTCCCTTTGCAAGCACAAACCCGCTCTCGGACTTTTTGAGGTTTTTTCTCACTGTAACATGACCAGAAATCCCATCTTGCTTCGTTCCATCATGGTCTAGGAACCCCTCATCGTCGTCCAAGTTTAGAGCTTGAGACTCCTCTTCCTTGATAGCCATGGCACTCAAGTTGTATGATGGGGATCTTTCCTTGAGAATTAAAGCGATTGTTGATATCGTTTTCCCCAAACCCTGCCAGAGAGTGATGGTGAAACAATCAGATTTTCTGGATAGTTTAAAATCAAATAGTGGGGCGCTTATCAATTCTAAAAGTATCAAAATCAACCTGATCATCTGCAAGAATTCCTCCAGAGCAGTGTAAGCTGGCGGTCTCCTTTTGAACCATCCATGACAAAGCAATCCTCTGTCCAGAAAAGTTATTTCAGTATATATTGGTTGGATGACGGGAAATAACAGTTAGGGATATAATATATGATGCCCTAGTTTTAACTATTGTAATCATGTACATATCCTTAAAAGTGTATAATGAAGGAGAAACACCCTCTCTAACCAGATGTGATCCACCAAAAAGAACATATTTCAACCAAATGCCCTGAATAACAAGGAAAACCAGAGCAAAATGTATACCTGATGTCTCAAGAGGGGAACAGCCAAACAACCATCTGGTAGACTAGATTCTGACTTTGGCTGGGAAAGATCCTGAAATATAACTCAAATTATGTTTAAAACCTCAATGAACTTGTTCAAACAACTCATAAGTAAAGTCCTTCAAAATATTGGATAAAAACAAAAGGAAACATTGCCTTCTCCACTAAGTAGACGTGACAAACAACTGCAGTAAGACATTACAATGGTCCTGAGGACCTGAAGACCAATCTACATGATCTCATCAAATTCGAAAAGAAAATAATAACCAGAGGAAATTTAATAAACTAGAGAAATCAGGGAAAAAGGAAATGCACAAAGCAAATAATATATATGCTTCTAGTTGAAGAAGGTGACTCATCTTGGACACGAAAAGGTCGAACTTCTGGATCTAGATTACAGGCAGAGATAGTGAACAGAGCCTCTGATCATATCTCCAGATCCACCCTTACTCCTACCCTTCTTCTAGAGCATATCAAACTAATGCTTTTGAATTAGATATCCTCAATATCATAATAAAACTAAACACCAGTTCTACTAAACAGAGAAACAACCAGAAGGAAAAAGGAGATTCCACAGGACATGCTCGACAAACAGTTGGGGGATATATAGACTACTAAGCCATACATTTCATAGAGCCTTAGATGAAAGATGTGACTTTTAATTCGAAAATCAACATAGGCAATAGGCATCATCTGTACATGTAAATAGGCACTAAATAAATCATTGGCTATGGGGATCACCTGCATAGCAGCCCGGAAAGTGAGCCTCTCATCATTAACTTTGAGCCTTGTACCTTCCATTCCTGAGTGAAAAGAGTCGCTGAACCCAGGCTGATGTGCAGTAACAAGGGACTTCCCATGCACTATATATGGAGATGGATGTATGGGGTCACTAATATCTTCAAGGATACATATGTCAGCATCATCATCATCGTCATCAATACTGATCTTGGTAGTCGACGTGCTTCCCTGAATAACTTTATCAGCAAATTTTATAGAATGAGATATCATGCTTCTAGGTGGAAACAGAAGACTACATTCTTCATCCGTGATAATTACCGTTTCTCTCTTACTTGAAGTAGATGACTGGACACCAGAGGACAATAGACTTGAGGCATGGTAAGCAGAAGGTCCATCACTGACACCACTACAAGGAGAGGTTATACCCACTGGTGAACAAAATCCTTTAGAAGCTTTATCAATGATACCTGCTAATGCATAAAGTTTGCTTATTCTTCCACTCTCCACAGACTCAACTTTCTTCTTAGTCAACGAAGATGACTGAATACTAGAAAATGACCGCCTTGAGGCATCATCGGTGAGAAACCCATCATCAGCGTCAGCCGAAGGGTCACCAAAAGTTCCATTGTCAGAAATTACACTAGGAAGTCCACAAAATGACGCTGGTAGAAAACTGCCAGCTTCATACTTAATACCAGAAACCTGATCATCACCAACATCAGAATGGGGTGGATTCGTTAGAGAGATGTGTGCATCCATGAGAGCGAACTCCGAGGGAGATGCACCTGAATCCTCCATCTTCGTGAATTGTGAAGGACCTGCAGTTCATAACAACAAGTTAACATGCCACAAAATTAGACAATGTCCTGCATTAACATCACTGTAGCATACACTAAATTATGTTAAAAAAAGTTTGACCTACATCTGAAATGAAGATCTCCTTCCACATGCCCGAATTCAGTGCTGTTCTCATTCTTCACGTGTGAGAGACTCATATAGTCAATACAATTTGGAGCCTGGTTAGCATCTACAGGAGAGAAACTGAGTACAGGACAATTTGGTGTACGTTGTAATATCTTTTTACCATCAATATTGCTATACAATGTAGAACTACCAATCTTCTCCCCTGACCAAATGTCATGTTCTGTATGCGAAGTTTGTAACCAATCTGTAAGACTGGCAGAGCAACTATGAACAGGGGAGTCAACACGTGGTGAAATATCAAACTTTCCATAATCAAATATCATGCCACCAAAGTCTGGAGATCCAGATAAGCATTCTGAGTCCACTCCTGTCGTGGGAAAAGATGGCTGCAGACATTCTGAAGGACACCATAGAGAAGAATCTGGCAAAACAGGCCCTACTGGAAACAATTCTTCACTTTCTCGAATGCCTGAAAACACAACCAAGAGAAAATAATGAAAATCGATATCACATGAGAGCCTTCTCAATAACTTCACATTGACATCAATGTTCCACTATTTGCAAAATAGGAAACAGTTAAACAACAAAGAAAAATTGATAATCGCGCAAACTCACCGCTTTGAGACTGGGAATCTCTGACATCACCCTTAGTTTGCTCAGCTTGGAAACTGTGACATGATAAATCTTCTGGATTACTCTGTAAAACAAGCTGCTCAATCTCCTTAGTCCAAGATTAAGATAAAGTATAACAATAAGAAACTATTTAGGAAAAAGATTTCAATCAATAAGACAAGAAAACTTGTTTGACTACTTATTAGCTGAAGCCTGGAGTTTCATTACAATCAAATGGCATGCTTTTTGTTGTACTGGGTCTTCAACATATGATATGCCCTTTATGGTTTGGCATAACATTCATGTGTTTTTGGCAAGTTGTAGAGTTTCACACGAACTGGTTTCAGTGTCTCACAAAGCCTGGTTAATAAAGGGTAGGATTTTCCCTAATCATGTTCTAATATCACTTCTCTTAGCTGATAATGAAGGAGAAGAAGGCATGAATTTTGTATTGAACTGCAATTGACAAGTGGTTTGTTAATGTCATGGCATCGGCATTGCCTAACGTGCAGAGGTTTTGGTGTGTAAAGGACTTCAACAAGCTTCAGTTAATAACATCTTACAACTCAACTTCGTACCCTCGTAAATGTGTGATTGTGTTCTAACATAGTTATATGCTTAAATTTAAGCTCGGAACTTTACTGCATAGAAACAACTGAACAATCTATATACTACAAATTATCGAAAATTCATTCTGGCAATTGCCTAAACAAGAAATAAATAAATACCCAAGAAAGCTACAAATTGAAATCATAAGTCTATGAGGGTAATCTTAGCTACCCATTGACTAGTCTCTGTTTCCAACTCTGAACTTTTCGACCTAGATCATAATAGCCTACAAGTCCTTAACATGGTAGCATTGCCATGTTTGCTCAAAATTTTATACAATTTATGATTTTGAATAAGCTATTACTTATCCCCAAACCCCATTACAAGAAGAGCTTAACTATGTATGCAATTATAAAAACATCTATAAGATCAATCTCAAAATTATAACCTAAATTGTTTCTAAAATATTAATATTAGCTCCAACTAAAATAAAATTTCAACTGATTCAATCCAACCTAATAACCAATATCAGTAATCAATTAAAAAATACCTGAGATTGTTCAGTTGTAGGATCAGAATCTTCTTCTAGAATTGCATTGAGTGCATCAATATCAAGCGAAAGATCACCCCAATCTTCATCAACTGCAAAGAAATCATTACTTGACCAAAACCCCGAATTATCATCAGTCGTCATCACCATAAAATACCATAAAACAATCCCAATTCTACCATCAACTCCGAAACCCTAATTCCAATAAAATAAAATCCCCGCAAAGAAACTTCCAGAAATAACCAATCGATCAATAAAATAGAAACCCAATCTAGATTTAAAAAGAAATTTCAATCAAGAAACAGAAATCCCAATCGTTCTCCGTTGCGATTTTTAGAGAGAGAAAGTGAAAGAGAGAGTAAAGGGGGAGAAAAACGAGATGGGCGTGGGAGATTAGTTCATATAGGGCGGTGAAGACGGGGAGAAGAAGTGGATAATGTGAAACTGAAAGTCTTACGGCGACTGGAGAGAGAGAGAAAGAGTTGAAGAAAGCAAAAGAGGCAAGTAGGGGAGCTGTATTTCCCTTCTTCTATTTGCTTACTATAAAGTATGTACCAATAATCCAAAGTTTCTATATTAAAAAACTTAAAAAATGTGTTCATTGGCTATATAGTTCAAATTTTGGTTGGATGAGAGGAAAGTGTTAAAAGGTCCCTCCTTACATAAAAAGGATGGACTATACTTTTAACAAAAAAAAAAAAAAAAAAAGAGGATGGACTATGGTTCTATTTTTGAATTGAAATAGGTTTGTTATATTAAGACAAAAAAGAATATCCTAATTCTAGTAGAATACCTCTTTATTTGTCATTGTAAAAGAGAATTATTTATGATCATATCCTCTTATACAAGGACAGGTCAGAGAGAAAGATTTTTTTTTCATATTACATCATCTCGGATTAAAAAGAAATTAAAGAAAGAGAATCCTCTTAGACCATATCTTCTCAGACTAGAGATAAATCACAGAGATGAGACAAAGAGACAAAGAGACAAAAAGATCATTTCAAATCACATGCTCTCGAGTTAGAGAGATAGAAATCAGATAGAGAGGAAGAAAGAGATTAGATAGAGAGAAAGAGAGGATTCTTTTAAATCATATCCTCTTAGATTAGAGAGAGAGAGAGAGAGAGAGAGAGAGAGAGAGACTAGAGAGATGAGACAATAAGAGAGAAAAAGAGATTCTAAAGTGGTTCTTTGTAGAGAGATTGAACAGAAGAATTAATTTGAAGAAAGGAAGATTATTAATCTTGTGAAACCATTTAGTTTTGTGTTATACTTCTTCAGGCTTAAAGGTTGATGATCCAGAAAATGATCAACAGTTGACTGAGGTCAATAAATCAAGAAAAGACCGAAAGCACTAGGAGGCGGGTACGATTGCCTTAGGCGCTTTAAGTCCTGTCTTGGCTCGAATACAATCAAGTGTGTCCTCCGATTTAAGAGAAGACTAGAGGGTCCACGGAAGTAAGGTCGATGCCTCAATCCTGAAACATGGGGGGTGTAGAAGTTTGTCTAATGTTTACCAACTTAATCTCAAATCTTATCGAAGATCCCTGTCGGTAAGGATCTTTAGTATTTATTAAACTTGGGCTTCAAGAGCCCATCAATGAGGAAACTTCTCCTAAAAAAATCTACGAACACAGAAACGTAATATATCAAGTATCATTTAATAAGGTAACTTTTAAATATCAAATATAAGGGACAATCTCAAAGAAGAATCATAATATCTTTATACTACGAAATAGTAGTTTTAATCCAATAAAACTCCGGCTATCACCACCAACTCCAGTCACTACCTCTAACTCCGACCACCACCATTTTTTCCTTTTCTTCTTCCCCTACTGTCCTAAACCAATAACACTATGATCTCCATTTATCTTTCTTTTCTCTACTCCTTTCTCTCAATTTCTCTCTCTACTCCTTCCTATTTTCTCAACTTCGGCAGCTCTCTATGTATTTAATGTGACGAAGGGGAGGATCCCCTTCGTCGGAAAGACGATCTGGTTTGGGGAAATCTCCAAACTAGATCCAGCTAGTGATTTGGGGTTCTCCAAAAAATGAATGGGTTGGGAGAACCCCAAACCACTATTTCCGTCTCTTATGAGGTTCGAGTGTTTTGTCCCCATATCGGATCTGACACTTGACAGAGGCAGAGAGCAGAAGATAGAAAATAAAGAGAGAGGTTAAAAGGATTAAAAATTTATTGGCCAGAGAAAATATATGATGGAGAAAATGAAACGTGAAAACCAGCCGACCTTGATCTTTTCCGACCTATTCGATTAGAGTGTTGGTGTCACTGTGTGAGTTGCAAGATCGGTTCTTTAAAAAAAAATTAGAGAGAGAAAGGAGAGAGAAAATATATATCTTTTTTTAATGTTTGAAGGTCGTCGTCCGGAAAATTTGCCGGCCGGCGACCTTTGCCGCTGAAGACGATGAGGTGGCGAGAAGATGAGGTGGCAGAGAGAGATGATGAGATGAAGGAGAGAGAGTTGATGACTGGTTAAAGGTGTTACAACGGTAACTCAGAAAGGGGGTCATCTGGGTATTTTTGACAAAGTAGGGGGCTAGGCAGGAAACCGGTCACAAGTTGGGGGCTATTTGAGAAATAACCCTTAAAAAAAATGATTCAACTAAATTTGACCAATTTTTGAAAAAAGTCCTTGCACCGAACTTCTCTTGTTTCCCCAAATCACACACCTTAAAATATTGTACCCTGGAATTTTTTCTTATTTCTCTTAAACGTCAGCCTATTGTAATCTCCATATAACTATAAGGGTTATTTTCCAAATAGCCCCCAACTTTATGACCAGCTTCCTGCCTAGCCCCCTACTTTATCGAAAATACCCAGATGGTTTCCTTTTTTAGTTACCGTAAAAAATCCGTTAACTAGTCATCACCTCTCTCTCCTCCATCTCATCACATCTCTCTACCACCTCATCGTCTTCACCGGCTAAGGTCGCCGACTGGCCAATTTTCCGGTTGGCGACCTTCAACCTAAAAATAAAAGAACAATTTTTTTGTCTCTCTCTTCTTCTCCTCTCCTGTTTTCTCTCTCTTCCTCTCATTTTCTCTCTCTTCCTCTCTCTTCTCATCTCTCTCTCTATGCTGGCCGTCGGTCTAGGGAACTAATTTCCCTTCTCTCCTTCTCCGTCTCTTGATTTCTCATATTATCATTAGCTAATGGTTCTAGTTTCTAGGTTTCAGTTAAACTAATCTACTTCTCTTTGTTGATGGTGCAAATCGATTTTATCACAAGCTTCTGGTTCTAGCTTCTAGGGTTCATTGAAATTGATAGAATCCTAATCTCTTTATCTTTGCTGTTGGTTGCCGAAAGTAACAAGTTCCTCTTTGTACTGGTGAGAAGGGCATAGACCTAACACTGGCGTTCCACTCCATTTCAAGGTCTCTATCTCTCTCTTTAGGTTTTTAAGTTACTTTGATTTTATTATCAATTGTTGTTTCATTGATGATTGTTTTGTATCTTCTCATTGCTGACTGAATTCTTCATGTTAACAAATAAAGGAAGTAACATTTTGATGATTGAAATGTATTGAGATTAAAATCATTAAGACCCAGAGAAGAAATATGATTAGGGATGTGAAAATTCCTCTATTTTTGTTGTTAAAAGCCTAAAAACCTCATTTTTGTACAAATTGATATTACTGTTGCCCCATTTAAAATGAGGAAGATTATTTGTTTGTTTCTAAATTTGCAATGCTCAATGATCGTTGGAGGGGAACTGGATTCATCGCGTTATTAAAGGTTTTATCATACAAGGTGGAGATATCTCTGCCAGAAATGGGACAGGATGGATTTGGAGAATCTATCTATGGTTTGAAATTCGAAGATAAGAATTTCGAGTTGAAACATGAAAGGAAAGGAATGTTGTCAATGGGCAACTCTGATTCTAGCTTCTAGGAAGAGAGCAAAAATGAGAGGAAGAGAGAAAAAAATTGTTTTTTTTTTTTGTTTAATGTTTGAAGGTGGCGGCCGGAAAATTGGCCGGTTGGCGACCTTCGGCAGTGAAGACAGTGAGGTGGTGAGAAGATGAGGTGGCAGAGAGAGGTGATGAGATGTAGGAGAGAGAGGTGATGACTAGTTAACGAATTTTTAACGGTAACTGAAAAAGAGGGTCATTTGGGTATTTTCGATAAAGTAGGTGGCTAGGCGGGAAGTTGGTCATAAAGTTGGGGACTATTTGAGAAATTACCCTTTGAAATAGAATATGATCGTCTCCATATGGAGGAAAACAAAATTTTAAGAGACTATATATCAAAAAGCCTTCCAAAGATCGTCTATGTAATACTATAAATTGGCAAAAAGAATTCGTCAAGTGAAAGGTGGAATAGATCTTGATACATCTAACAGTTGCAAATGAAGCTTAATCTGACGATGGTTGTTTAATTTTTTCTCGGTTTAATCTCTTTCTTGCCAAAATGAAATTAATGATAAAATCTTACCTCTGATGGATAATCAAAGCGTTGGAAGTTTGTCAATCGGAAATGGAAAATGGGTTTGTTTTGATACACTAGCCCGAATTTATTTTTGGCTCGCAAAGTATTATGAATAACTATATTGGATTATTTTTTGTTGAGAACATAATACCACGAGAAACAAACAATTGAATATCAGGAGTAAAAAAAGTTATAGATATTCTAGTAAAAGAAGAAGATACAATACGATTTTGTCATAGTACTTTATGACACAATTGGTCAGGAAGAAAGTCAATTAAATTTCCCATTTTTTTTATTTGAATTGTCAGCGGGTTGAAGGGACCCTACCCTGAACAAAAAACTGAATCAAAAAATAACAAATGCTCTAAACAAAATAGAACAGAAATCGAACTATGACTGTCTAACTCTAATTACACCCCTTTTATCATCGTTCACGATCTTCTTAAGTTCCTCCGGTAGTTCAGTTTGTAACATTTCCAAATACCTTCCAGTTGGTCGCATCTTTGATAGGAAGTCCGCAGGCTGATTAATCTCTCTAAACACATGTTTGATTGAGCATTCTTCAAACTGTCCCCATAAAGTCCGAATCTCTTTAACTAACCGTGCAGTCTGCCATGGAGGTGATTTCACGCTATTGGTCAGGATAGAAACAGTCAGTGCCGAGTCAGTTGCCAACTGGACTCGTTTCCTGCCAAATTTATGTGCTAGCTGGAGACCTAATCGGACTCCTTGAAGTTCAGGAGTTAGCACCGATACCCTGTTTGTCGTATAGGCAGCAGCAGCAACTATTACATCGCCTTGGGCATCTCTGATGATAGCTCCAAACCCAGCAAAGGAGGAATCATAAGCTCCATCAGTGTTAATAATAACTTCATTGGCTCCTGGTCCCTGCCATTTACATGCTAGTAATTTCTTTTGAGCCAATGAAATTACTAGGTTAAACCGATCTAATATTTGTGTAGCATCACTCGTTGCGACTGATTTGAGTTTCCAGGCCATGGCCTTCATTTGTACATTTCTGATCACCTCTCTCAATACTACTGCTGTTGGTCTGTTCTCGCTTCTGAAAACTCGATTATTTCGTTCCTGCCAAATATGATAGACATAAGTTGTGAAGGTTAGACTCCCCAACCGACCAAGGATCGAGTTTCCTCGAAATTCATTCACACACCATTCAATTTCTTCGACCCAAACTCCTGAGTGATTTCGGTTAATGCCCAACAATGATAACAATTCAGTCCAGATTGTTATCGAATAAGTACACTGGAACAGTATGTGTTCATCGGTTTCTAAACCCGACTGGCAAAGTGGACAGACCTCATCCACTTCGAGGTTCCATGTGCGTAGTTTGGCCTTCGTTTTTAGTCCCCGTTTGAGTGCAATCCATGTTACGAAAGAGTATTTAGGGACTCCCTCTGTACACCATACCAATCTGGGCCATGAAGTTTGAACCCCTTTTCGTCTTATTGAGTTATAAGTATCTTTAACTGTGTAGTCTCCCGGTGGTGAAACTTTCCAGACTACCTTATCCTTGTCTAAACCCCCCACTTCTACCTCTTGCAGCCCATGAAGAATTTCATTTAGGTTACGTCTTAGGTAGTCAGGGAGTTCCCATTGCCCATTAATAAGAAAATCTGAAACTTTTGCATTCTCGTTCAGTTGCATCAAAAATCTTCCGTTAAATCGAAAATACTCAGCTAAGGACCCTCTTGGGTGCCATATATCCTTCCAAAAGAGGGTATCTCGACCATCATGAATTTGATAGAGGATTAGTTGTTGTGCTGATTTCCTGCTGCCCAAAATTCGTCGCCAACACCAAGAACAATCTTTCGGAGCTTCCATAGACCAGAAATTCTTACCTCTGATCAAGTAGTTCTTCACCCATTGGA
>BEHA01000382.1:694327-709279 GCA_002897215.1 Eschscholzia californica subsp. californica | reverse complement strand
TTTTGGGTTTACCCCCCAGATTTTGGACTGTTGACTCAAAAATCCATAAAAGAATCTCCAATCGAAAATTCAAAAATGCTTTATTAGTTCTAGGTGTCAAATTTTAATTAAGACTCTCATTTTTAAGTAACTATATTGAGATCCTTATATTTTTACGAGTCTCTCATGTAAATCTCTAAAGTTGTTTTTTGAGATATTTTGCAAAAGAGGCAAAGTAATGTTCCAAGTGATGAGTTTGGATCACAAATTTGTTTTTTTTTTTTTAATTTGGAGCATTGACTAACTTTGACTTAATTTTCCATCCAAAGATAACAAAAACTAATTTTTAACTTAACTTTCCATTCAAAGTTAATGGGGACTAACTAACGGATGTTACTGTCAATTTTCATTACCGTTAGTTTCTAGCATCGACGACTCACATTGTTTTGCATCAAATGGTCGGAATCAACTCATAGTTTACTACCAAAACTTTTTCTTCTATAGAAGAAGTCCACTTATAAACCAATGCAAACTCCATTCTTTTCATAATAACTTTTATAAACTACTTAGTTTTAATACAAGTTGTACAAAATTACATGATTCATCCATATGTAGCATTCATCAATTCATTAACATGAACATAAACTGCATTCAGAAATATTAAAATATTTATATAAATGTTCGCAACACTTTGTTCACATTCATTCATCCATCTAGGAATTTAGTTTTGTCAAAAAATTACAACCGTAAACATTCAAATCAAAGAAACTTAGCTCGTCCAAGAAAGTAACAATCTTTAAATTAGTTAAATATCTTTATGTTATCCAAAATATCAAAAGATGTAAGAATTACTAATCAAGTTCAATCATCGATAATAACAATTTTTCTCAGCAGGCCAGGGTTGCATCGACCTCGATTACTAACTTTGGTACCACTTCTTAATGAGTTTGATGGAGTTTGCATTCGTTTAAAAGTGGAACTTCTTCTACAAAAGAAAAAGTTTTGGTCGTAAACTATGAATTAATTCTGACCATTTGATGCAAAATAATGTGAGTCGTCGATGCTAGAAACTAACGGTACTGAAAAATTGATAGTAACATCCGTTGGTCTCCATTAAATTTGGATGGAAAGTTAAGTTAAAAGTTAGTTTTTGTTATATTTGGATGAAAAATTAAGTCAAAGTTAGTCAAAGTTCCAAAATAAAAAACTTTCAAATTTGTACTCCAAACTCATCACTTGGAACATTACTTTGTCCTTTTGCAAAATATCCCTTGTTTTTTTTTTATTTACTTAGGAGACATGATAATTTTGTAGACAAATATTTAGTTATTTTCAATATATAGTAAGACTTGATTTCATTTGGTCTAAAGTTTAAACGTGAATACGTGATGAGTTAGACAAGAGTGTCCGCTTGAGATATCTCTATTTAACTACCGCTGAATCATCTTAGAGATTCTATAATTCATAAATTTCCACTTCCACTGAGAATCGATTTTTAAAATTTTGAGTTACAAAATAAATATCCGACCACTACACTAAGTAGTAGTGGATAAAGAAGAAAGATGCGATTGATTGAATTGGGATGTCCATCTCAATTTTAGTTTGGTGGTCCCTCTATAAGTTTTTTTTTTTTTACTCTTTTCGAACCCAATACAACCACTAGATTTTACAAAATAATCTAATAAAAAATGACATAGCTCTTTGGTGTAGTGGTAGGACATCCCCCTCTTAAACCCATGAGGTCTTGAGATCGAATCTCGGTGGAAGTAGTTTATCATCAAGATTTATCCCATGTAATTTAGGTACTAAATAAAGTAGTTGTTGTCGGGCTTTAAGCCTCTTTCACTATAAGTTTAACTTATACGGTTACCGTGCGTATCAAATCTTAATGGGTTTTCAATGCATTGTAACGACTAACGTGGATCGTAGTCGATTTCTCAAAAAAAACTTCTATTTATAATCTCTGACGTTTAAATATATTAAGTAAATCTCGACCTCTCTTTTTAAAGGATCTTATATAATATTTAAAATTCAAAATAATTACCAACTTTCTATAAATTTTCATGCTATTTTTCTCTCTATTATCTTAAAACTTCCAACTCACGCTATTCTTTTTCTTTTTCATTTTTTCTGTCTTCAAACAACCCAATAAATTTTTTTTACTATTATTATTCTCTAAACTTGATTTAATCACAATTATCATTTTTTATTTATTTTTATTACTCTCTCGTAACATACTTGTAGAAAAATTTGTGTCCTATGGACACAAACTATACCTTAGTAATAGCAACAATCATTAACTTGCAGATTATTACAAAAACCTGCACACCAATAATTTTTATTATGGGTCCGTGAGTGATTAGACGGGCCTCTTTGCTTAACTAAGATTATATTTTATCTGACCTTTGTAGATTGTTTTGATTAAGTAGGGAAGTATCGTTGCAAAAGAAAGGCAGTGAAGTATCACTGGAAACATCTCTTTTACCAATATGTACAATTATTACACGTATTACTTACAGGGACATGTTAAATACACTCACCATTTTTGTTTTACACACTCACATCTCGTTTATTCCTCACTTTACATTCTTTACCTCGTTTCTTTCTTGCTGAGGGGAGGAACTCTTTTGCCAAAAAATGTCTAGTTTCGTCTAGATACTAGACAGACCAAACTTTGAAGGTATGATTTGGAAACGAGACCGTACGAGATCTGTTTCAAAACCAGATATCGTCTAGTTTCGTCGAGAGAGACTGAAGAGAGAGAATAGGAAGAAGAAATAGAAGTGAGAAAAGCAAGGAAGAAAGGAGAAGATAAAGACTTTTTCCTTTTTAATGAAAGTACGGGTCGGAGACGACGACCTACGCCTTTCTACGAGGTGGGTTAAAGTAACTCTCAAATATCGCATTGCCTCCAATCAAATTTGGCCATAAAGAATTGACCAAGTCAAACTTGCAAAATAAATTGCCTTTTACAACAAAATGCATTGCCTTTAAAATTTATGTTTCTTTATTCGTTTAGCAGCTAGAAAGAAATTTATTTTGACATTTTTACAATCCGGCGATAACACATTTTAGGTAAATATAAGAGACGAAGTTGAAAACTAAATTTCGAAACATGTTAGGCAAATATTGATATATTTTATATTTTTAAAACTTTTCAATATTAATGGTAGAAGAGTTTTTCTTACTTATTTTTATTTGTTCAAAAGGTTTTCTTACTTTTATATTTATACTAAAGTTTTTTTAAACTTAAATTATTTTTCCATTTATTATAAAGTTTTCTTAAACCTTTTTATGTTTATTTACCTACCATGTACAATGTTTTTTTTTTATTATTACAAAGTTTTATAGTATAAACGTTTTTAGTAAATCATATAAATAAATATTTCAAGCTTGTACCTATTTGGTTAGATTGTTTTATAATTAGTATTCTGTTGGAATTTTGAAATAGAAGACGGTTATTAATTAATTGGTAATTTTATTATTTTAATCTTAGTTTCTGCGTAAATTATATATTTTCCTACAAATATAATTCAATATATTGTTTTTATAAAGTAACACAAGAAAGACATCATTTAATATATAAATTTTTAAACCTATAAAATCGAATCATTTTTTAAAATCGGACATTGTATACAAAAAAACTTATTAACATGAAATTAGACTCTGCTTAAATTATATATTTACCTAAAAATATAATTCAATATATTTTTTTTTATAAAGTAATACAAGAAAGATATATCATTAATATATAAATTTTTAAACCTATAAAACCGAATAAATTTTTTAAATTCGGATGTAGCATACAAAAAAAAAGTTATTAACATGAAATTAGTCCTCCTTTATTTCGTGTATATTTAATAAGGATAAGAAAAAGATGTGTAACAATTGTTATTAGATTATCTTTCTTGACGATTTTTTACAACCATTTATAAAATCTTAATACTTTCTAAAATAGTTTATACAGTTTTTAACATAATAAAGATGTCGAAGTAACAATGTTATATCTATCTTCTATGCCTGCTTTGAACTAATAATTTGGGTTCCCAAACCTCTTTGGTCTTGATAAACTCTCGTTACTTTACCTCAGCTTTTACACCGTATCAAATATATAATTCTAATCTCCCATCAATTTCACACTTATATTTGAGTACAATCCGTCTTAGTATAAATGTGTTTTGTAAACTAAAATTCTTATAGACATATTCTCATTTACAAGAAATGTAAATGTTGTAAATATATTTTAAAACTTTTTCAAAATAACACTTGAAGGATAATATTTATCAAGTGCTTTAAACTTAATTTCTAAATATATTATGTAAATATTAATATATTTTATATTTATAATAACTTTTAACTATTAATAGTGAGTTTTTCTTACTTATTATATTCAAAACGTTTTCTTACTTTTGATATTTATACTAAAGTTTTTTAAACATAAATTTTTCTCCGTACTATTTAAACTTTTTAAGAGTTTTGATGTTTATTAAAATATTTTTCTTACATATTTGTATTTATTTTAATGTTTTTATTTATTTTTTGTAATTATTAAAAAGTGTTATAGTACAAACTTGAAGTAGATATTTATAAATCTTGAAAATTAAACTTGAAATTAATTTGAATTTCAAGATTTGATATGTTACATCTTGAAATGAAATTAATTTCGCACATACGCCGGCGATGCAACTTTTGATATGTATTTATAAGATTTATTAATTATTAAAAATATTTGTAAAATTCTCTCAAAGTGCTAGACCGCGACTATTTGAGTAACTATTATATGAAAAATGTTACAGAAGTTTTATTAAGATTTGATGTTAAATTCCTGGTGTACGTAACATATTTTTCATTTGCAACTCTTACAAAAGGGTGGCTCGCTTTTGGGGGATGCGTCCTCTCCTTTTGCTTAGTTCAACGGGGTCGGGGGTTGGTTTTCAATATAGCTTCGAAGGCCCCTCTTAGTCGCTTTTTTCGCGACTAGTGAAACCGCTTTCGCGGCTGGGGGTTTTCTTTGGGGCTTGAGAGATAGAATAGATAGAGCCCCCCAAATTGTTAATTTGGCCACAACCTAAGATTCATTTCGCAATGGAAAAACTCAAGATACCAAGAAATGATAAGCATCCAGTAATCTACGACTACCCTCTTTTTTGAAAAAAAGCAACAGATAGGTACCACACAAATTTCATTGAGTTTTAAACAATAAAAAAAAGTCGACTTTTGATTGATTGGAAGAGAGAAAACCTAATTGGGACCTTGGTTGGGGAGTCACCCGAAATACGGTCAGTCGAAAACAGGAAGAGGGCTATGCTCGAAGAACAACAATAGCTCATCGTGCGGGTTGTCACACTCGTGACGTCTACTAAAAGGGGGACGCGATCTGAACAAGCTACTACCGTGAAACGCAGGATGAACAAGTTGAGAAAAAGACTAAAAAAAGGAGACGAAATTTTAATAAAACTAGTTTGAAGTTTGAACACCTTTGGAGCATTTTGACAAACTATGAAAATCAACAAATACTTTGTATTTAAAGCCCAATATAGGAGTCCAACTCCAATGTCATTGTCCATATTAATTTCAATAGTGCAATTCCAGCATGGAAGTTTTCAAGTTAGAAATGTTTCTTCTCTCTTTTAGAACCCTAGGGGAGTTTGATCGAGATGTCACTAAGTGAGTCTCATTAACTAATTGTCTTTTTTGAAGATCCCAACAAATTCAAATTAAAGAAGGGAAATGTGACAACAGTGATCTAAGTAGGACACTAAATTAAATTTTAAAGACATGTTTGAAGTCTGAAAATAAAAGGATCATTTAGTAATTAGACTCCAGTTATTTACCTATATTAGGGGGCCACCCTCAAAATGATGATGTTTCAGGGGTTAATCCCTATTTCCTATTTTATCGTCAAAAGTTCGTTAAGTAACATGTGTGACACTCACATGTGTTTTTTCTTACGAAATTGCCCTCCTCAGATCCGTTGGAACTATGTAGCAGAATTGTCCCTCTCTATCCCAGCGGTCCTATTAAATACCCTCTTTATAAGTCTGATCTTTAGATTGAGGGATGTTTAAACCGATTTCTTCATCCTAATATTACTAAGTCAGTGCTAAAACGATGAGAGGAGGTGCTAAAAGTGGAGAAACAAACCAGGTAAGCCATTGCTAGTCTTCATCAGCTTTACTATAATGGGGTCCTTCCCTGAATAGTAGTTTTACAGTGGAGGTCCTTCACTAAAGGTCATATAAATTTGATCTTTAGACTGAGGGATGTTTAACCGATTTCTTCATCCTAATATTGCTAAGTCAGTGCTAAAACGATGGAAGGAGGTGTTAAAAGTGAAGAAACGAACCAGGTAAGCCACTGTTGGTCTTCATCAGCTTTACTATAATGGGGGTCCTTCCCTAAATAGTAGTTTTACAGTGGGGGTCCTTCACTGAAGGTCATATTATTCATGTTATTACAGGAGGGCAATTTAGTAAGAAAAACACACGTGAGTGGCACATGCATTACTTAACGAGCTTTTGACGGAAAAATAAGAAATGGAAGTTAACTCCTGATACATTATCATTTTGGGGTGAACCCTAATACAGATAAACAACTGGTGTCTAATCATTAAATAACCCAAAAAAAATATCATTATGGAAAGTTGCATTTCAAAGATGGTGTTTGGTGCATGGGAACTAAACACAAATAGTATTTTGTGGAGATATGTGATCACTCCCAAAAGAGAAATTCCACACCTAGGTGTGAGTCGGTTTGGTTTTTTTTTTTCAGAAAAATCATCAAACAAATATTCTATGATATTATCAATTTATATCAATCTTAATCCTGGTTAAACCATTTTGTTACTAGAAATCACTTTACTGGACCGCTATTTCTGAAAGTTGCTTTTCTTTATGAGTACCATATATAATCTTGGTTTTTTCATGCAATCCATCCTAGTATTGGGTGGTCTTGGCCCTCTCGTCTCATCCCAAACGGTAGCTCATGTAGTAGGGTTTTCTCTCAGACTTATAAACTCACCCACTCCCCTCTTTACAACTAATGTGCTATTATTCTAACAATTCCTCAGGTTTAACGTCAACAGACTATTGAATTGAGACTTGTTATACTTTGGACCGAGATACCATCGTTGGGTGGTTTTGGGCTTCTCTCATCTCAGAAGCTAGCTCACGGGGTGAGGTTTTCCTTCACGCTTATAAACTCACCTCATACCCCTTCCACACAACCGACGTGAAATTGTCCTAACACTTAGACAGCTAGACCGTCATTAACATCCCTATCTTTTACTAGAAGTGACTTAAGATAATCATTGTTGTTGGTTCAAGTGCTGACAGGGTTTGGTTCAGTCCTCTGGGCAATTTGATAAACCTCACCCCATAAACCTCCTCCCAGGGTAGAAAGATCTTTAAGCATCTTTCTTTCTTCTAGGGAAGAAAATTTTATAGGCACCACCGTTTTCATAACCTTTAAGATGGTGTTGTTTGACTTGGTCCATTGACCTTTTGAAATATTTTTCTTTATTAGCAACCTTGTACTGATGACTATTAGTCATAAAAAGGATGGAAAATGGTGTAGCTACAGAAAATCACCACTGATCGACTTTAGAGAGAATTCCAAATCTCACATTAATGGGTCAACTTTCTCTTGATTTACCTTACAAATCAAGACAAAATGGAAGCTGTTTGATTTGGATTTCTCTCTCGAATTGGTCTGGATTTTCGGAGACTCTAGTATGAACGAAAAGAACAATTAAATGTGATTCCCATGATTAGAGATTGTTCATTCATATCTCGCGTTGTTTCACTAATATACTTTTGGTTTACTTGCCGGGAAACATATTAACACTGTTTTGATGGTGTCGAAACTTTTTTGCTACAGAAAGGAGGTTGGTACTCGCCTCTCGGACTCTGGGGAATAACTTCTTATATTTCCATAACGAAAATAACCACCATGGCTCCACATCTATATCCATTAAGTCTAGCTAGCGGATTGTACTTGTGAAGAGGTAAATCACCTCTTGATAATAGAAGATTATAATTAACTGAACAGAGAGAGAGAGAGAGAGAGAAATCGTGTGGGAGAGAGAGAGAGAGATGGGAGAAAGAATTCTCTGTGTATTTATTCATCTAGTTTACATGAGTATTTATAGGTTTACATGTAGGTTACATATAGAAGTAAATCTAGGAAACATGAAAACTTCCTTTAACAAGTTATTACATAAAAATAACAATTAATAGTTAGGAAACTATTAATAATTAGGAAGCCCTAATTATAACCGGTTGGGCTTCCTCTTGCTAGTCGGCCGGTCATCCCATGATGTTGGTGGGCTTGTGTATTCTTGGGCCTGGTGATATACCTTAACACTCCCCCTCAAGTTGGAGCAGAAAGGGACGTGATGCCCAACTTGCCAATAATATGTTTGAACGCATCTGCTCCAAGTGGCTTCGTGAAAATATCCGCTAGTTGCTCAGAAGTAGGTGTAAAACGGGGAGCAATGACGTTGGCTTTAATCTTTTCCCGAACGAAGTGACAATCAATCTCAATATGCTTTGTACGTTCATGAAAAACTGGGTTATCAGCTATGTGGAATGCTGCTTTATTATCACAGTAAACTGACATAGGGGAAGAGTGGTCGATACCAAGATCGCGAAGTAGATATTTCAACCATTGAAGTTCACTAGTTAAATGTGCTAGGGCACGATATTCTGCTTCAGCAGAAGACTTAGCAATGGTAGGTTGCTTTTTAGATTTCCAGGAGAGTGGGCTAGAACCCAACATAGTGAAATATCCCGTTGTAGAACGACGGGTGGACGGACAGCCAGCCCAGTCCGAGTCACAATATCCAGATATGTGTAAAGAACTGGTGGAAGATAGGAGTAGACCATGACCAATAGATCCTTTGAGATATCGTAGAACACGATGAGCAGCATCGAGATGAGTGGTGCTAGGTTTTTGAAGAAATTGACTAAGATTATTCACTACATAACTGATGTCAGGTCGGGTGACAGTGAGATAGAGGAGGCGACCAATCAGTCGTCTGTAGATGGTGGGATCCGGAAGAGGGTCACCATCAGAAGGACTTAGACGAAGTTTCTGTTCCATTGGAAATGGAGAGGAACGACAGGCAGAAAGACCTGAATCTGTAATAATGTCAAGGGCATATTTGCGCTGACACAAGAAGATGCCTTGAGAGGAGCGAGAGACCTCGATTCCTAGAAAGTATTTAAGAGGACCTAAATCTTTGAGAGAAAATGTGGTGTGAAGAAAATATTTTAGTTGAGAGATGGCGATTTCGTCATTTCCAGTAATAACGATGTCATCTACATAAACTAATACGTAAAGATGGACAGATTCTGTGCAGAGAGAAAATAACGAATAGTCGGAAAGGGACTGTGTGAAACCCTTTTTGATAAGGACTGAAGAGAATTTAGAGAACCATTGACGGGAGGCCTGTTTTAGGCCATATAGAGACTTTTGTAAACGACAAACTTTAGACTCCCCCTGTTTAGAAAAACCGGGAGGTAGTTTCATGAAGACCTCTTCATCGAGGTCGCCTTGGAGAAAGGCATTGTTGACATCTAATTGATGTAGGGACCATTTTTTAATAGCTGCAATGGATAGCAGGACGTGAACTGTAACTAATTTGGCGACAGGAGCAAAGGTGTCATGGAAATCAAGGCCCTCTATTTGAGTATATCCCTTTGCGACAAGACGAGCTTTGTAACGTTCAATAGAGCCATCAACTTTGAATTTGATTTTGTAAACCCATTTACAACCAATTGCCCTTTTTCCGGAAGGGAGGTCTGTAATGGTCCATGTTTGATTAGCCTCTAAGGCTACAATTTCTTTTTCCATTGCAGTGAGGGGATTTGACCGCCTGAGAGAATGAAGTAGGCTCAACTGTAGAGATTACAGAGTTAAGGAAAACCTGGTGAGAGGCTGAAAATTGATTAAAGTGTAGATAGTTAGTGAGTGGATAAGTAACAGTAGAAGAAGGATAGGAGTGACAAACATAATCGTCTAGGTGCGCCGGGGGACGACGGAGGCGTGAAGGCCGAAGGAAATGAGGTGGAGATGACGGTGCCTCTAGAGGTAGGGACGATGGTGCCTCTAGAGGGACCGGCCGATCATCGAAAGATGGTGGGCTTGATGACCGAGACCGAGGAGGCCCGGGAGTGCTCGTAGGGCGAGAAGGAGAGGGCGGATCGGGAGTGCCGGAAAGGGCATGAGCTGAATCATTGATCCTAGTTGGTGTGCCTATAGGTAGACCGGTTGAGTCCGAAAGAGAAGAAGGAGGAAAGATGAATGAGCCATCATCCGGAATGGAGATCATCGGATGTGTGTGAACCAAAGGAGGGACCCGACCGGTAGTGATCATGGGAAATTTTTTTCATGGAAGACAACATCACGAGAAGTGATGATTTTTCGAGAATTGAGATAAAAAACGTGATAACCTTTTTGACTGTTGGGGTAACCAACGAAAATACCCGGAGAAGCACGGGAATCGAATTTGGTTTTGACCAATGGTCGTCTAGTAAAACATAGACAACCGAAAACTCGAAGATGATCAAATGTGGGAGGAGATCCCAATAACTTTTCATGAGGAGAAAGACCTTTTAAAGTGGGTGTAGGCAATTTATTAATGAGGTAAACTGCCGTGAGAACACACTCACCCCAAAAGGAAAGTGGAAGATGAGCCTGAAGGCGAAGAGAATGTGCCACCTCTAGAATGTGTCGATGTTTTCTCTCGACGATTCCATTCTGTTGTGGAGTATGAGGACAACTAGTTTGATGGAGAATTCCCTTTTTGCGGAACCATGATTGGATGTCATTGTTCATAAATTCGGTACCATTGTCTGAGCGAATGGTTTGAATTTTGGGAACTGGGATCGTTCCTTGTCCGCATTTGAATTGAGAGATGGACGAATTGAATTGAGTAGATATATAATTGGAAAAATTCTTGATTAGTCTAAAGGTGTCGGATTTGTGGGACATTAAAAATATCCAAGTACAACGAGTAAAGTCGTCTACTAAAGTGAGAAAATAACGACAGCCGGAATGAGAGGGGACAGAGAATGGTCCCCATAAATCGGCATAAACGAGTTCAAAAGAACGAGAAGTCGATGTATGACTTAAGGGAAAAGGTAAACGTGTAAATTTGGACAAAGGACAAATTTCGCACGAAATTTTATTAAAAGAAATTAACTTCATACATGGAGTTTTGGAAACTAAATACTTAAAAGAAGTAAAAGAGGGATGCCCTAGGCGCCAATGCCATATATCGGAAACATCTTTATTGATACTAGTATTAGGAACTGAAAACGAACAAATCTTAAGGTCCGTGCGAAGAAAATAAAGGTCATCATGGAGATCACCAAGTCCAATCGTCGCCTTCGTCAATTTGTCCTGAAAGACACAAGAACCAGAATCGAATGTTACCAAACATCGAAGAGAAGTAGTGATTTGAGAAACAGAAATTAAATTGATTTTAAATTCTGGAATGTGTAAAACATTATGAAGTAAAAATTGTTTATTGAAAACAATCGTTCCAATATGATGAACTTTAATGCGTGAACCATCCGGAAGACGGACAAAGTAATTAGATGGGGCATTAGTATAATAGGAGAAGCGAGATAAGTGACAACAAATATGTTTGGCAGCGCCGGAATCGATAACCCAAGGGGAGGATGAAAAAAAAATACCTGAGAGATTAATGTCCGAACCCGTGAGATGAATTCTAGGTTCGGTTTGACTAGGTGCTGATCGGTGGGTGCCTGCAGAATTCTGGTGCTGATCGAGCATGGACAGCAGCCCACTGTACTGTTCATTGGTGAGGTTGGTGGCTAGAGGCACACCCGTGTTCAGCTCGGCATCGGCAGGGGCAGTCACGGTGGCTGCCACCGAACCGGCTGGTCGATTTTGCCGTGGGCGAGGTTGCTGGCCTTGTTGGTTCGGGTATCCATGGAGTTGGAAGCAGGTAGCCCGTACACGATCGTGTTGTTGACAATAATCGCAAAACGGACGTGGTCGCTTAGGACGTTGACCGGTTGATTTGTCCATGCGAGGTAGTCGTTGGTCATTGTAGGTGGCAAGAGCGGCGGCTTCAGGTGGAGTTGAAGTGGCGGCCATGATGTTTTGTTGGATCTCTTCTTGCTTAACAAGAGAATGAATTTTCAAGATCGAAGGAAAAGGATCCATTAACAAAACTTGACTTCGAATAGCCGAAAATCTATCATGTAGTCCTTGAAGGAATTCCATGGCGCGTTCTTGATTGGTACGATCAAGTAATGATTTTCCTTGACCACAAATACATGGATCGACCACCATGAGAGATTGTAACTCATCTTGGAGAGTTTTGAGTTTAGTAAAATAGGAAGATACATCATGTCCTTCTTGTTTGAAGGAAGAAATTGCCCGTTTTAATTGATAGATTTTGGAGCATTGGTTTGGAAGAACCTTTCATAAAGATTACGCCAAATATCGGCGGCACTTTCATCATATAAAACAGAAGAACGAATATCCGGAGCAATAGAGTTGATAATCCAACTACTAACGAGATCATTACACCTTCCCCATGAGTGTAATTGAGTTGGAGAAGTGGGTTTGGGAATAGAACCATCTACAAACCCGAATTTATCTTTAGCTCGAAGAGCCATCTTCATGGCTCTTGACCAAGAGGCATAATTATCTCCGGCTAATAATGGAGTGATGAGAATAGTAGTTGGTGAATCAGAGTGATGAACATCAAACACCGGATTAGGTGGAGAGTTTGGAGTATAGTCTCCAGAATCGATATCAGTAGTAGTCATGATAGAAGATATTGATTTTTAAAAAAAAATTGGCTCTTATACCATGTAAAGAGGTAAATCACCTCTTGATAATAGAAGATTATAATTAACTGAACACAGAGAGAGAGAGAGAGAGAGAGAGAGAGAGAGAGAGAGAGAGAGAGATGGGAGAAAGAATTCTCTGTGTGTTTATTCATCTAGTTTACATGAGTATTTATAGGTTTACATGTAGGTTACATATAGAAGTAAATCTAGGAAACATGGAAACTTCCTTTAACAAGTTATTACATAAAATAACAATTAATAATTAGGAAACTATTAATAATTAGGAAACCCTAATTATAGCCGGTTGGGCTTCCTCTTGCTAGTCGGCCGGTCATCCCATGATGTTGGTGGGCTTGTGTATTCTTGGGCCTGGTGATATACCTTAACAGTTACAATAGTATTTTTAGGTTATTTTGGAGAATTGTTTTTGTTCATATCTGTTTTGTTCTTTACTCAAACAAAATCAATAATAGTCTGACTCAGCCAGACGAGTCAAAGACACGAGGTTGGAGAAAACGTTCTAATATGTCACTTGAGCAAATTCAGATTATGAGTCAGGTTTTAAATTTGAATTTGATAAAAGCAAACACCATAAATTAGTAAGGCTCAAGTCTCTTTAAGTGACAAGGTTTTCCGGAATCAGGATGTAGATATTCATAGGCTCGGAGATAGCATCATTCAGTTAATCCGATTACTTACACAAAATCTTTATATTTCATCTACTCCTATTGACCAAGTTCAGCATACTTGGGAAAGACCTCCTCCTATGTTTTTGAAGATAAATTTTGATGTCTCTTTTAAGACAGTTACAGAGGAATCTGTTTTAGCCTTTGTAGTTCATGACAATACAGGTGAATGCATTGCAGGCAAATCAATTTTACCCTTCACTCGATCCGTAGATGAAGGAGAGGCTTTGGCAGCTCTTACTGCACTTCTTTGGGCCAAAGCTAATGGAATACGAAGGATTATATAGTGGAAGGCGATTCACAGAGAGTGATAGATCAACTTAACAAGAAGCAGTCCAAAGCACATTGGACATCTAAACATGCCATTAACAAAATCCTATATCAATGCGCTTCTTTTGAAAGTATTTCATTTAGATTTGTGTATATATCAGCCAATGTTACCGCTGATACTCTAGCCAAGTCTTCTAGACGATTAGGTCAGTCTCGAGTTTGGCAAACTATGATGCCCCTTTCTTGGCAAAACTGTAACGGAGTTAAGCTCCCTTTTGATATGAATAAATAAAACAGTTTGAGTAAAAAAAAATCTCTTTTTGTTGGAATCAAACCATATAACTTGGTATATTTTCAACCAAAAAAAGAAGTGGGATCCATTAATTGAAACAACGAACACCACGTAGCAGTGCATTTCTTCCGTCAAGATTGAACAAAAAACGGTAGGCTGTATCTTTCTTAATCGAGTTATAAAGAATTGTGGATATAAGTTTCTAATCTTTAAGTTCGTTTGTATAGATAACTTGGGAATAAGAATAACACCTTTTAAATAAATGACATATTGGACATAAAGCTTGCCTAATTCTTTTTATTTTTATTTTTTGTAGAGCAATAAATACTTTTTTTGCTTTTTTTTGTTTTTTTTTGTTTTTTTTTTGTTGTTGAAGATTTTTGTTGACAATTCAAAGATATAACACTTTCATATGTTCTATTTAAAAACCGTCTCCATCTTTCTCTCTCTATCTATAACTGTCTCCTAGAAATCCTAAGGCAGATCTAAATTTTTCCGGTAAAGAGAGGATTCCCTTTGACGGCATCTCCTTTTCGAAGGGGATGTTGTTTGTTTTAGTTTTTAGTTTTTATTTCTTTCCTTACATTTGGAGTAACAAAGGTCGAAGATTAGAGGGAGGATGAAGTTGTTTTATCATAAACAAAGAGATACTGCAGTTTGTTAGTGTGTAATGACGATTCTTTCGCTCAAATTCGACATCAAGAAGACTCATAGCATAGTTGATATTAAGAAGAAAATCTCATCTCCGATCAACAACCTCAATCCACAGCCTCATCAATTCTCCGACTTCTCCACTATTTGCTATGTTAGATGTGCAGTACTCTAAAAAGATCATGGATTCGATTCATAAGGGTAGTCTTCATTACTGATAAAGTATAGCTTTTAGGGTTTT
>BEHA01000382.1:680181-691367 GCA_002897215.1 Eschscholzia californica subsp. californica | reverse complement strand
TTGGTGAATCAGAGTGATGAACATCAAACACCGGATTAGGTGGAGAGTTTGGAGTATAGTCTCCAGAATCGATATCAGTAGTAGTCATGATAGAAGATATTGATTTTCAAAAAAAAATTGGCTCTTATACTATGTGAAGAGGTAAATCACCTCTTGATAATAGAAGATTATAATTAACTGAACACAGAGAGAGAGATAGAGAGAGAGAAATCGTGTGGGAGAGAGAGAGAGAGAGAGATGGGAGAAAGAATTCTCTGTGTATTTATTCATCTAGTTTACATGAGTATTTATAGGTTTACATGTAGGTTACATATAGAAGTAAATCTAGGAAACATGGAAACTTCCTTTAACAAGTTATTACATAAAAATAACAATTAATAGTTAGGAAACTATTAATAATTAGGAAACCCTAATTATAGCCGGTTGGGCTTCCTCTTGCTAGTCGGCCGGTCATCCCATGATGTTGGTGGGCTTGTGTATTCTTGTGCCTAGTGATATACCTTAACAGTACTTGTTAACCGGTTATTACATTTCTATCCTGTATATTCACATAACTTGTTGAGATGAATATTTGAATTATGTGTCAAATAGCTAGCTTCCAAATCCAGAATGCAATGGACGCCTACGAAACCTTGCTAAGTCTGTTGGGCTTCCAGTGAGATATATGGTGTGAATATTCGAACTTTCCTGTTTTTCAATCCAATTGGCGAATTTTGGAGATGCCCAAGTATTCTTCCCCCCTGAGTTCTTTCTGATTCAATTGTTGGTTCTCTTAAAAGATTGTGTGGACCAGCCTTCCGAGCGGCTGGCAATATTGTTTACGGGGTAGGACACTTCATCTCCCTAATACTTTTTTCAAGACTATATCATATAAGAGATTGTCGTGCTAATAATGTAAAAATTGTACATACTAACCTCGCAGACTCTTAGCGATGTTGTCTATCTGTCTTGGCACTGCATGCCTTCAGAACTTTAAAACACATGTATAAGAAACTACTTTTAACTCCTTGTTAAGGACACCATACTTCATCTCTCCGAGGTAAGTTCGATTTCCATTTTTACTATGGCGTAAGGCAATACATAGTTATTGCAATACGACTACATTGTTTGATTTAGTCAGAAATAAGGGGTAACGATTGATTTTGTCTATTTAGGTTTAATGCTCCTAGATTCGGGATTCTCATTTAAGGAGGAATGGTGTTCCTTGGCGAAATGGATTCCTAATTCAATCCCTGTAACTGGACCTTCATCTTCAAGAAAACCTCGCCATGAAAGTTTTCTTTTAAGCATTCTCTGACCTATTTCGCAAAACCAACCTTAAAAACACACAAGAGCACGAGACATACTTTTAAAATTGGAACTACAGTGAGCTAGTAGCCTAGAAGAAGTTGAGGCAGATATCCACTTTCTACTTGTCACAAACTAGAAAATGCAGAAAACAAGAGAAAGTTGGTTAATAATACAGGTAGAAAAAGAACGAACGCTCCAGTAGTAGACTTGTTGATTTATGCATGACCATAGAAAGCCAAAGAAAAACCATAATTCACAAGCAGAGAGACGAAACAAACCCGACCGATATATTTAATATTGATAGGATGAATTAAGAAGCAAACTAACCTACAGGAGAAACCACCGAGGTATCTTCCATACTCCAAACTCGTTTAAGGGTAGCTCCATTTTTTAGCTGATTCGAAAAGTAGTAACGACAAGGAGAGTTAGAGATCTTAAAGTAGGACAATGACGGATTAACGAAACAAGATGGCAACTCCAATTGTTGTCATTCGATGAGAGCCACGCAAAATGCAAATACCAACATTCAGAATCTTCTCAGTATTGTGAAAGTTCATGTTAGTTGGTAGATTAGAAGACATAAACTGGAATAAATAATACAATAGTTTACGTGGTTCGGACGTGATCCTAGAACCCATCTCTTATTTATAGGGTTTAAGATTTCCTAATTTCTCCTAACTAAACTAGGAAACAATATAATCTCTACTCAATATTACTACTTTAAATAGTTACAAGAGATATCCTAGTTGCTCCAGCCATGTAACTGTAAGAACAAAGAGCACAATCTACGTGAGCCAACAGATATATGTCTCATTATATTTTCTATTGACTTTTAAAATTTGAAACTTGATGTGTAAACTAAAGGCAAGAGGGGCACGTGTTTGGGCCTATAAAGTGTGCCTAGAGAAAAGAGGCCTGAAAAGCAAATTGGGAGGCGCCTATAGAGGTACCCTACTTTTTGACGCTAAGGATGATTTCCATATATACCGTTAGTCCGTTACCATTTAGAACTTCCAAGTTTTTTTTAGGGTTTCGGAAAGTTTCCATAAAAACTATGGTGTTGATAGAGAGTCCTTCCAAAAAGGTGAAACCAAATAACGAAATGACGAAGAAAGTGAATCCTTTAGATGTTCTTCCCGATGAAATTTTTCAGTATATAATATCTAGGGTTTCTTCAGGTAAGTCTGTGATTAGATGTAGTTGCGTTTGCAAGTCATGGTACAACTCAATCAACCCTCATCTTGATTTCTTTCAATCGAAAAGCAAGCCACGTTTGATATTCAAGTCCTTTAAGGAAGAATATATTGATTACGTCTATTTAGGTCAAAATAAAGATAACGACTTCTTTTATTTAGAAAAAAATAGTGATGATCTTCATGACATAGGAAAAATTCATAGTAAGTATGAAAGAGAATTATGTGGTTATTATAATGGTTTTGTTTGTTTACAAATTAGAGAACAGAACATTATAGAGATTTGTAATCCAACTAGACGAGAAATCCTTGACATTGCCTCTCCTTATCCCAGGTTTAATGCTCTCCGTTGTTGCTACGGATTTGGATACGATTCAAAGATGAACGAATATAAGCTGGTCTGTATTAGTTATAGTTTTGAGTGCATGGTGTTTACATTAGGAACCGATTCATGGCGAAAAATAACAAGTGTTGTTCCTCGTAAGTTATTAGGACTATCAATGGATTATATTGAGACTTGGGAAATCCATAAGAGGGTATTCGTTTTCTGTAAAGGGTTTCTATACTGGATGGCAAGAGGTCGTGAAATTGTTTCTTTCGATATACACAACGAGACTTTTCACGTAATTAAGCTTCCACCAAAACGTGTTGGTGGTCAAAAATATTCTTCGCAGTCTATTACTCTAATAGAGTTTAGAGGAAATCTATGCCTTGCATATTTGAAAAAGGAAAGGGTCAGAGATGGTTATAGTGGTAAACTTCGCCTGTATACATTGAAAGAAAAAGATAATGAGCAAGTTTGGGTCGAAGAATTATTTTCAATAAACTCAACTTTGCCTCGCCATTTTATCCAAATTGTGAGCTTTGGTGATGAGATTTTCTTATGTTGCATGAAGAACGATGAGGAATCAGAAATATATAAACTATACAGTTTGCAAACGGGTCTCACAACAAATGTTAGACGCCCTTGTGGTCTTGAACGTACTAATTTTTATGTAGCTAGTCAAGAACAAAACTGGTTACTTTCTTTACAAAGTTTAATAAAGAAAGAAGTTCCAAGATATGTCAACTCTCGTCGTGTTTTAGAAGATTCTCCCAATATACAACATACAACGTCACCGGAATTACTTTTGCGTATACGTCGACCTAAAAATCATAAACGAAGGATGGATTTCTACTTTTGATGGTTTTATATTTTTTAATTTTTCCTTCTTCATAAACCACGAATCTATTAGTTAATCAGTTATTAATTATTGGGTTGTTTTGTTCTAGTCTAATTTTTAATACAGTATATGTTAACATAATTTTCCAACGGTTTTCATCCATAAACATTTGCAAACTCAGTTTGTAAGATTTGCATGTTTGCCTTAAAAAATATGCTAACAACCTAACTTTCTTATCAGACTAATGGCTTTCTAATAACATGCTAGCTCATAATAAGCCTAAACGATTTATAAGCTAACTCAGCCTCTGACTTGCTGATTTATAAGCTTACTCAACCTCTGGATTGCTGATTTATAAGCTAACTCAACCCCTGACTTGCTGATTCCTTTACTTGGCACCGTAGCGCCATTTTAGCTATCTCGATAGAGTGTTTAGAAGAAAACCCCAAAACCCTAACTTGAAGGAACTAAGATCCATCTCGTTTTTCGATTTCTAATCTAGTAATCCAATTATGTTTTTCTTTGAAGGTACGTTTTTTGTCGAACAATTTTACTTGAATTCGGTTTTGGGTAGGGCATAAAATATATTGTCTAACACAATTAGTTTATTTGATCTTCTTCGGGATGAAATTTTTCTAGATACAATATCTAGGGTTTGTCTAGGTCAGTATGTGATTAGATACAGTTATTTTTGTAAATTTGGGTTGATTAGTTGTTTTTTTCTTTATAATATGATTTTGTTCGTCTGACTTGTTTAAATCTGAATAGTCTGAGTGATAACTTAAATATTCAATCTAAAATAGTCATTTAGACAAGTCTCACATCATCTGATAAAAACAAGTCTGCTAAAATCTGACTCAAGTGGCACACATAGTTGATTTTGGAGCCTTCATTTTTACGTGTCAACTGTTTGCGCCATTTTCGCTATCTGTATGACCAATTGAGTTCACAAGAAGTCCTTAATTAGGTATTTTATGGGTTAGACTAGAATATGAGTGCATTAAAATTCCGACGGTTTCAAAATTCTTACTGTTATATATAACAAAAATGGTGAGTGCATTAAAATTCCGACGGTTGCAATCTTCGAAACTATATCTATCTCACTTGATACAACGTGGGTTTCTTCTTGCAGAGCTGTTACATCGACAAGTATGAGAGAAAATCCAAAATTCTTCATTCAGATAGCAATTTTCTCCCTTCTGGCTTACGTTGTGATTATGTCATCCTTGATCTTGACTGCTGACGTCTAATCTTTCCTTTTTTCTTTCTTTCCCTTGTAAGATCCATAATTTTCATACAAACAGGCGAAGAGTTGTCAAAATTCTTAGAAAGTCTAACCAAGGAAGATTAGTAAAATTTAGTATTTTACGGTCTCAAATGTTCCTTTTTAATGGGCATGATCAGGTGTTGTTTTTTACGTTGAATTATGTATAACTTGTTCAATAATAACTAATACAGTAATACTAAGCAAGGAAGATTAGTAAAATTTAGTATTTTACTGTCTCAAATGTTCCTTTTTAGTGGGCATAATCAGGTGTTGTGTTTTTACGTTGAATTATGTATAACTTGTTCATTAATAACTAATACTCGAGCTACGTCTCTTTATAATTTCCATGCAAAAAGTTTATGTGTTTTCACACCCCTTTTGGACCTTTAAAAATAGGCTAACTCTTTCTCCTAGGAATATGTACAAAAGTCCTCGCGACAAAAGAAATATAGGAGTTTATGCCCGCACAAGATTTAGCTAGATACTTTCTCACTCTACATCTTGCACTTACACGTACAATCGGGATTTAGTCGTGATGTGGCAGGAAGAGTTTCATTTTTCTTCGCTGATAGATGGTCAAAACTGAATGAGCAATATATTCGCTTTCACCTGATCTCGGAGCGCGAGCCACAACCACCCACGACTGTGGCGAGGCCAGAACTTTTCTTTTGTTGGGGGCACAATTTAAGGGTAGTTAATACAAAAATCAAACAAATTGCAACATCTTTAAATATATTATATTCTAACCCATTAACATATTCACTAAACGAAGCAGGACTAAACTTTCGTGTTCTTTTTTTCCAACATTTGTCGTAGGATACGTACGATTTCGAATTTAACAAGGCCTTTCAAGTAGATACGCTATTCAAACTTGATATCTAATATTAGGATAAATGTATAGAATTTGAATTCGGTATCCAAAATCTGGGAGAAGTTTTGTAAAGTCAATTGTGTTATTTGCATTTCATGAACAATTTATTTGTTTCGTTGATGGTGATGACACACCAATAGCATCATAATTCTCATCTATATTGTGTTTTCTTGCAATTCTAATCGAACTAGTACTAGGCTTGTTAGATTGTGGCTACGATTCACAAGTACTTTTTGCTCAAAATGTCTCTTAGTGATTTTTGAAAAATTAAGAAATAGAACAAAATTAAATTTCTATTGTCGACTTGTAATATTAAAAGCATTTCTAATATATCACATACCTTAATTGCATCATCAAATGTCTTTTAAATCGATAAAAAAAACCTTAAATACATTAAAAAAAAATGGGTAACATTAATAACTAATGTTTTGTATAATTGGACTTATTATAAATCCTAATGTACAAAAGACTAAATTAATATTAAAAATTTAAGATGGAAAACAATAACCTTAGTTTGAATAAAAAACAATTAAGTGACTTTGGAATGGGATGAGAACCAAAAAAAAATGAACTCTAATATCCTATATAAGTTGCCCCAATCCAAAGATAAAACTAAGAAAACCCTCTATGACCTAACATAGTTGTGGCTAAGAGGTTTTGTATGGATTTGAACGATGAGGGTAAAATAGTGAAGTATTGGTTGGGTAGCTAAATGAACCAGCCATTATAAAGAAGGGGAATTTTTTGTCAACTAGTGGGCTGGAATATGAATCTGCATTAATGACCAAAACTATTTATATAGGCACCCAAATATAATAATGCATATACGAAAGGAAGCTCACATTTGGGCCGTGGGTGCACGTGACCCCACGGGCCCCTATGTAGGCTCGCCCCTGACAATGAGTCTATCATGTTCTTGATACAAACTCTTTCGATCTTTTATCAGTATATTTCAAGATTGATTTGTGATAGTAGCTTAAAAGGAGATGGTAGTAACTAGTAATAACAGTGGATGTGAAAGACTTTGAATTTGTCAAAGATATTGTTTAAGAGACCCTTATGGGGTTTCTTCTAATAATATTTTTGTAGTTGAAGTTCTAGTAACTTTGGTAATTATGGTCAAGGGTTTTTTCCAGTAACATTTTTTCAGTTGAAGTTCTTCTAGTAATAATTAGGACTATGACCCTGAGGAGTATTTTTCTTTTAAAATATCCCATGGTGATAGAAATTTCCACATTCTGGGACAAAATATCTTACATTGTGTAATTATATACCATCCCAAGTTCCTAACTTTGTATTGGAGAAGAGGTAATGAGCAGAAAAATTATCTATTGTTGCATCAATAAGGACTACATTTTCCGGGTTGTGATGAGATCCTTCCGAAGCCATTCAACCTGATGGATCGCAGATATAAATTTTTCCAAGGGAAATGAACTGCTTCCAGAAATAACTTTGGTAGAATCTTTACCTGATCTAAATATGCGATTTGGGTGAAATATTACCTCCTTCAGGTGGACTCCTTGTGAGTTTATCTCGATTCCGTTTCTATTAAGATTCAACTAGATAAAGTGAAATGCACAACAACTTTAAAGTTTGAGAAAAATATAAACTGTAGAATAAACAAGCAATTTTCTGTATCGATTTTTTTTTTGATAAAAATGTCACAGAAAGTGTTCATCGCTTATAAGCATTATTTGACAAAAAATTTGGGTTGTTCATAAAAGTGAGGAAAAATCATTTGAGTTAGATTGTTCATATTTGTGATGGTGGGTTTAAGAATGAAGGAAATTCTAAGGCGCCCTCCATATTTGTTGTGGATGGAGGTGCCAGGGTTGGTCTTGACTTTTTTGTGGCCTGAGGCGAGAACCGAAAAATGTGGCCTTTATACTATAGGCAGATCATTATTATATGAGAAAAATTTATAAGTACTTACATATTTTCAATATATTTATATTCAAAAAAAATATTAATAACTACATTCACTGAATTCGTTCTTCTTACATTTTTAGATGCAAAATCACTAATAATTGTCGAGTAGTCGAGATTCTTAGTCATTTGTCTCTCAATATCATCTACGCTATCCCCATTCATATTACCTTCAGTCGTAGAAAAGAGCTTGAAGAAACTTCTGAAACCGTAGCAGAGAGATGAAGCAAGAGCTACTGCACCCGACAATGATGGAGCTTCAGTAAAGGGAGAAAGAGGGCATGGACCTTATAAGTCATGTTTCTTTGTTGTTTCCCCTTTCCGGAGTAAATATATCCTTACTGCAGAATTTCTTGTACTAGCTGGACTTAGCGGGCTGCTCCTCGCCCATATTGGATTACTGGAACAACCATGCCCATCTAATCTTTTGTCCGGAAGCTATTAAAAGACAGCAACAATCTAGCTACGCTGAAAGAAACATCCTAAAGCGGAATGTAAGAGCTAACTACTCTACTATTACGGGGATACAATGTGGTACCACTGAATTTTCGTTCTTCTTACATTTTTAGATGCAAAATCATTAATAATTTTCGAGTAATTGAGATTTTCAGTCATTTGTCTCTCAATATCATCTACACTATCCCCATTCATATTATCATTTGTGGTACCGTGACTACCGTCTTCCGCACTTTCATCGTGTCTAATAAATCTATCCAGAGCACCGACTTGGGATTGAACTAATTCTTCTCCTCTTCTCTTCTTTTTCTCTTTTCAGACCCGCATACGTACTTTCCAACTTTGTTAGGAGGCATAACTAAATTTCCAACTATCTCTAAAAATCAATTAAAAAATTTAATCACATGATAATTGCAAGCATAATAAAAATAATGGTCAATATGTGGATCGATTAGAAAAGCTAGCTAGGTTTTGGTAAAAATCTTGTAATACTAATGAATAATGATTTAGAAATCTAAGAGACTAAGAGGCGCCTTTAGCAGTCTGAAGGTGTCTATAGTTCTCCTTGACGATCATGAGCTAAAAATTAGTCTGAACGGGTGGGGCAATGTATAATATTTATGAGTTTAGGGGGGTAGCAAGACATTATTGAGTTAAAAAGGATGGCAGTTTAAATAACAAAATGAATAACGGCCAAAATCAACAGTATTTTTCCTTAACGAATCTCTCCAAGTCAGTTAACAGAAAGTAACGGCCGAAATTAACCATATATTGCCTAAAGGAATCTTTGGAAGTCAGTTAACAGAATCCATAACCGTCAAGAACTCAATTATAACAACCATTACTCGAATTCCAACACGTGGACGCACCCCATTGGTGTAAGAACAAATTATCCCGCCTATATCAACTAAAATCTGAAACGAACAGAAGCAATTTTCTCTAAACTCATTGTGTGTGAAAGAGTGTGATCGGAAAATTTAGAGAGAGAAAGTGTGAGTGATCGGAAAATTTAGAGAGAGAGAGAGAGAGAAAGTGATCGGAGTTCTAGAGTCATGGAGACAGTTGGAGTTTTAGAAGAAGGAAGTAATAGTAATAATGGATCTCCGAAGAAGAAAGGAATTCAAGTTTCTGATACTAAGAAACCTCTGTCTTACTACGTTAATCTTGCTAAGGTAAATCAATTGATTTCATTCTTGTGATTCTTTAATTTCTTTTGATAGTGATTGAAGTAATCATTATACGATACTCTGTTTCTCTCTCTAGATATGAATTACTAGTAATAGTGATTGGAGTAATCATTATTTTCGATTCATCAATTATCATCTGATCTAATCTCATTTACATTCTGTTAGATTAGGTCAATTTAGATAGAATTTCAATTCTTCTGTTTCTATCATTTTGTTCTGTTAGAATTAGGTTAATTCTGGTTCTGGTTCTTGATTTTGAATGTAAGATTTTTGGTTCTGGTTCTTTTAGTTATATGGATCTTGTTGTGTTTGCAGAAATACATGAAGGAACAGAATGAGATTGAACTATCTGGTTTGGAAATGGGTATATTTCTTGAACCTAATTTCTTCGAATTAGGGTTTAATGTTACTTCTTAGAACTCAACTTACTTTCTGTGTGTTTGTTGTAATTTAGCAATTACTACTGTTGTGAAAATTTCTGAGATGCTAAAGACTACTGGTCTGGCCATTGAAAAAAGTAAGCAATCAATGTCATATTATTCCCAATTTTCAGTTCTCATCTCTGTTTCTTCATTTCTGATTATGGGATTCCTTTATGGATCAGAGATATCGACATCAACTGTTGACTCGAAAGACGAATCTAAGGGAAAAATGGTGAAGGAAGTCAAGGTATAAATCTTGTTTTGAATGTCATAGTTTTTGTTTATCTTCATTCTGTTTTCTTCGCTTAAATGTTCTTTGTTATGTGCATAGATTGAGATATTGCTGGGTAAGACTGAAAATTTCGATACTCTGCTGGGAACTCTAGCTTCTGCTGAAATTCATCACGGAGGAGATGATGGTGGGGAGGAAGGCGGTGAAGAAGAGAAAGAAGAGAAAGAGAAAAAGGAAGAGGAAGAGGAAGAGAAAGAGAAAGAGAAAGAAGAAGAAGCTGAAGACAAAGAGGAAATTGATTCTGAAGAAGAAGAAGATAGAAGGTACTATGCGGAAGTGTATTATGATGAGGTTGATGAGTATTGTCGGAAATGTAAATGGGACAAATATAGGAAGGTGAACGTCAGTATGTGCGATGACTGTATACGGAAGATGGATCAGAATGCAGACAGAGCAGAACAACTACAACGAAGATATGACAAACACACAGAACAACTAGAAAGACTAGATGAGGAATACAAGGAAAAGAGGAGAGAAATTTCTCGAAAGAGGAAAGCGACTGCTAGAAAACAGTGGGAAGTTTCAAAGAAGGCGAAGTTCTTGGAGTATAACGTGGAACGTAGACACCCAACTGCATCACCCCCACCAGAAAACAGCAGTGATGAAGATGATGATGCTTAGATATGCTGATCTTTTTGGTTTATGATCTTTAGGTTTTACACGACAATGTTATGTGTGTATTCTTCAATTCTGCCCTAAAACTTGTATGAACTTTTGGTTCGTTTAAATGATAGACTTGTGTTGTTCTTCAATTCTGTTTCATTTGGTACTGATTTTGGATTCGATTGTCCGTTTTATACTTGTAGTGTGTTGTTCTTCAATTCTGCATTCTCATTGATATATGCTCTCATTATCTAGGTTTTGTTCTTTAGTTTCTAGTTGGTTTAGTGTGTATTGATTATTGAGTTTATTCACTTCTACTTCAAACAATCAAAAGACTAGTTAGGTTTATTTGACTTTTAGGCTAAATCGGTAATTTGTTTTTGCTGTCTCTTGTTGAGATGGATTGAATAGGGAAAGGGGCCTTTGGTTCTGCACTTCTTGTGAGGCATAAGCATGAAAATAAGAAGTGAGGATGAACCCAGAATTTGAATATGAAACTAATGTGTAATGTTTTTT
>BEHA01000382.1:620017-654664 GCA_002897215.1 Eschscholzia californica subsp. californica | reverse complement strand
TAAACTTCGTTTATTATCGTTTCCGTTTAAGTTACTTTTCTAAATTTATCAACAAATGTTACCCTTTTTAGTTGATTTCACTATTCTTAGTGCTTTGATTCCAGTATGTCTCCCTACTGGAGAGACCCGACTTTGAATTTTACCGTTTCGAACGAAAAAGTGATTACTAGAGTATTTTGGTTGAGGTTGATTTCTTTTTTTTTTTTTTTTGGTTCAGTGTTTGCAATTAATAGCTTATATGCTTCGTTGGGATATCCTCCACTTCCTGGATGGATTCCGAATGGAGGAGATCCATGTTTAGAAGCTTGGCAAGGTGTTGAATGTGTCAACTCAAATATTACTGCAATGTACGTTCATTGTTTCGAAACACCTTCTAGTTTTTTGTGTTCGTCACTGAATCTTATTGTTTTCAGCTCTACTAATATTTTATATATATATATATATATATATATATCTTCTTGACAGAATCCTCAATGGTGCAAATTTAGGAGGAGAGTTGGGGGTTGACCTGGAGTACTTTTCTTCAATTATAACAATGTAACTTGTGCAACTTCAATCTATTTTTCTTGCTTGTTATTTTGTGCAAGCTGTTTGTTGTTTTAATTGCCAAACAAGAGGGGGCACAAAAGTTGTTTCTTCCAAATCAGATACTGCCTTTCGGAAGTGATTACGGACCTCAATTAGTTTGAATATGTCTCATTTGATGACCTCATTCTCTTGTTTTCTTGATGTGCGGCAGAAATCTGAGCGAAAATCACATCGGTGGGGGTATTCCGATCAATCTACCCGTCACGTTAAGGATCTTGTATGTTTCTATCTCCATTATTCTCGTAAACTTCCTATAGTAAAGTACATTTTAAGCAGTTTTTATGTTTTCTGTCTGTAATTTGGACATGTAAATGTTGTTGTCTTAAAGTACACCGTCTCATAAAGAAAATGCGGTTTTTTTTACTCATATCAGGCTTCTTTCAGCAAACCAGTTTGTGGGAAGCATCCCTAGTTCTTTATCCGCATTAGGCCAATTAACAGATATGTAAGATTTTTTGCTTCTCATTTGTGCTCTTACCAAATCTATCATTTGTTTGTAATCTTGGTTTTAATTGTTTGTGTTCCTCAGATCACTTAATAACAACCTTTTAAGTGACTAATTACTGACGCCAACCTTACAAGTTTCTTAAATCTTTAAGCATTCCCTGATCAGTTGGTATTTCTATATTTATTGTATCTGTTTTCAAGAGTTTTTTAAAGTACCGTTCCCTCGTGCAGGGATCTATCGAGTAACAACTTGAGTGGGCAACTACCTCCCTCTTTTGGAAACTTATCTGCACTGACCTCCTTGTGAGTTAATTTTCTTACTATATGAGGATAAAAATCCTGGAACTCTCTTCGTATAAACTTACACAACCCTATTATGCCTAACAGACACCTGCAGAACAATCAGATCTCTGGGACTCTCGACGCTCTACAAGATCTTCCCCTTCTGACAGAATTGTAATCTCATGTACCCCTTTTCTATTTTTGATCTTAAAGATTTGCTGTTATAAATGATTTACTCGTTGGTATCTCTACTTTTGAAATTCCTTACTCACAGGTCGCTTTTTTTCTTTCTTCACGTGGATTTCTTCTTCTTCTTTTTTAACTTCGATTACATTCTTTTGTACAGGAATATAGCGAATAACCTGTTTTCTGGTCCTATACCCGAGAAGTTGCTGAGAATTCCTATTTTCATGTGAGTCAGAGAGAACAAACTTCAACTTATCCTTTTGTCGTAAGACTATAATACAGGGGTCTTTTGGACCATTATGCACTGATAATGGTAGGTTTTGATATGTTCACCATGTCAATCTTGTGTTGAGATATCACATGTAGACATGGGTATCTTGGTCATCTACGAACTTAATATTTTTCCATCCTGCAAATGTTCTGTACGTTAACTCGTAGTAGTTACCGACGGACAAAAAACTAGTATTAGTTTAAGGACAACAGAAAACAGTCGGATACCCAGTTGTTTGGTTTTAGATATATAATGTCCCTGATCTTCTTCTGTCATTTAGACATAGATGCGCCTATTGCTATCAGCTAGCCTCTACGCCTTTTAGATTTTATTACTTCATTCCCAACTTCGCAAAAGCTTGTAAGTATCTTAATAATTTTACTATCTTATATATATATATACCTCGGCTAATAGTTGGATTTATTGTGCAGAAAGGATGGAAACCCATTCAACGCTACTGTTACTCCATCACCCTCAATCCTTCCCCTACCCCCGTTTCCATCAGCGGAACCACCTTTTATTGCACATGGAGGACCAACATATGGGCCCCGTGGTCCAGATTCAGGAAAAAGAACAACTAGAAAGGTCATCTGGATTGGCGTCGCGTTGTTCTTAGTAGTAGTAGCAGTAGGACTTACAATTTTTATGTTGTGTTGTTGCAAACAAAAAAAAGAGTCAGAGGAAATTTCCAACTGGCCTAAAGCGTACAGAGATGCTAAAGAGAAACATAAGGACTATTTTTTTGGATCGAATAATGAAACAGAAACAGGTAGAATAATCTGAATGTGTTATCTAGTCTTTAAGCTATTTTATTTTCTTAAAAGATCCTTTTGTCATATATTTATTTTAAAGTTTTTGTCGTCATTTTCAGTGGAGCCAGTTGTGAGGTCAATTGGTGCAGTTTCAAAGCAAAACAACGAACAGGAGACAGATAGCAATAAAACGGAAACACTTACAAGGAGAACGGAAGAGCATGAGATAGATATGGATTTAGTACCCCCTCCTTTCGTTGAGAAACTCCATGTACAACCAAATGTACAAGAAATTACCAGCAGGCCTCCTGTTGTCAAAACTCTAAATCCCCCTGTTTCTGTGAGGTCTTTCACTATTTCATCTCTTCAACAATACACAAACAGCTTTTCTCAAGAAAATTTTGTTGGACAAGGCATGATCGGCAGTGTTTATAGAGCAGAGCTTCCTGATGGAAAGGTTTGTAGTATAAGTGATGTAATGAAACAGTCATATAGCAGCTAGGGTTTCTATCCATTACATATATCTATACAATTACTGCTAACACTAACTTTTGCTCCTTCAATTTTTTGTTCTTCTTTAGGTATTGGCGGTCAAGAAACTGGACAATGTGATTTCTGAAGTGCAGAGTGACAACCAGTTTCTTGAACTGGTGTCAAGTGTCTATAAACTGCAACATTCTAATGTTGTTGAGCTTGTGGGTTACTGTGCCGAACATGGACAACGACTCCTTATCTATGACTACTGTAGTAACGGGACGCTTTATGATGCACTCCACTCTGACGATGAAAGCAATAAAAGATTATCCTGGAATGCCCGTATTAGAATATCCCTTGGAGCCGCTAAAGCACTAGAGTAAGTATCTCCTCTATCTTCTTCATTTCTGTATACTATGGTTATGTAGCTATTAGGTGATCCAAACATTGATTAACAGTACCTTGTCAGATAACACTACCCATCAAAATGGTTATTAGGGTTCCGTTTTGACAAATTTTCTTTTGGTGAAGGTATCTGCATGAGGTTTGCCAACCACCTGTTGTTCACCATAATTTCAAATCCGCCAATGTTCTACTTGATGATGAAGACACTGTACGTGTCTCTGATTGCGGTTTGGCTCCTTTAGTTTCATCCGGTTCTGTGAGTCAGGTAAATCAATATCATAAGTTTTTTCTATTCAGTTCTGCATATTTTGGGTCATAGGGTGGAAAGGGAGGCAGTTATCTTCCTTCACTATTTGTTTCCCACATTTTATCCTCCATCTATTAAACCAATGAATAATTCTCTTACAGATATTATTGACTTGATTCTCATCTGATTTGTTGACTGAACATCCACAGAAATATGATATTGATAATACAGTTAGGAAATGAGGATTGTTCAGCTCGGTCATGAGCAAAATTTAGTAAATATTGGCTGCTAAGTCTGATCTTTGGTCTCATCTAAATTGAGAAGAATCCCGTGATCTGCCCTTAATCTTAATTTTTTGTTCTCAAATTACTTCTTGTTAGCTGATACTGTATCTATGTTTCAGCTACCAGAACAACTATCAGATTATGGTTATAGTGCTCCTGAATTTGAGATGGGAAGTTATACTTACCAGAGCGATATTTTCAGCTTCGGAGTTGTAATGTTGGAACTACTCACAGGGCGAAAGTCTTATGACAGGTAATTACGTAGTTGCAAAACCATACTCAATGGAATCATGGTTGTAAAACAGGCAGGAAAACCATTTTGCGACCAAATTCCTTGTTTTCATTAGTTTCCTCCATTTCTCATCATACGAATTATGATCTCTGCTCGGAAAACATTTATAGGTCACGTCCTCGTGGGGAGCAATTCTTGGTGAGATGGGCAATCCCCCAGCTTCATGATTTTGATGCACTCTGGAGGATGGTTGATCCTTCTCTTAATGGAGATTTTCCTGCCAAATCTCTGTCGCATTTTGCAGACATTATATCACTTTGTGTTCAGGTAAATATATACCCTCCGCCTTATCTTTTCTGTACTTCGTGTTTAGTTTCAGCAGCCTTCTACACAAATTGGCATTACGATCCTTCTTCACATCCATTTAAAAGACCCTAAGATCTTCTCCACTTTCGAAGAACATTATATAATTATATCAGGAATCAGGTAATTTCGATGTCATGAGGCCATGAACAACTTGATTATTGTCTATAAGTACTGAACAACAAATGGAAGTTATCTGTTTCAGTAGATAGTCTAAATCTATTCATCTTGACATTGTTTCTCGAAACATGAAGCATGTATGTATGATTTTGGAATGGTGGGTGGGCGAGATCATTCTAACTATGTGGTTTTATAATCATAATATCCTATTCCTGATATCGAAATACTATGTATATAAGTATACATCTAAAAACTAGATGAGTAACAAGTCTATGCAGTTCTAGTCTTTTTTCGTCTTAACTCAAATAACCTTTGTGTATATTTTGCAGTCAGAGCCGGAGTTCCGTCCTCCTATGTCTGAAATTGTCGAAAACCTAGTAAACATGATACAGAGAGAACCATTGAACTACAGTTAAAGTGAAGACTAGTTCGTTCGGTTATAAACTATACAAGTTGAAAATGGTGAACTCATCCAAGGTTTTGATCTGCTCACCGTCAAAGATTCTAACCTGAAACAATCTTTCTAGGAAGGCTTCATTTGTAAACCTAGAATATCATTTGACTCCGTCAGTTCTTACCTCTGCTAAAAGAGTTGCAGGTAATTATTTATATTCATATAGCAAAGATTAGTTCATGTCACATAAATAAATAGTCTTCTAATTATTTATCATCACTTGTGATATTTTTAATTGAATTATCTGATTGCTTGATATATAGTGGTGGGACTATATATAATGTTCTTTCTTTCGATAGGTCTAAAATATTTTGTGGGTTCTCGTTACTGATTGGACTACCAGTCCTTGTTTAAATGAAATATGAATAACCTAGGGCATCTTGGTAGTTCATATCTTGTTCCAGATAACCTTGTATTCTACTTGGTCCAAATCATTGCTGCATCACCTTTTATCTATCTTTAGCCTTTGAGGAAGCAAGGATAAAGATAGTTGTGTGGTGATGAAAATTTTGATATTTCAAAGGAAGTCGTGATTTCGTCAAAAAAAAGGAAGTCGTGTGGTATAGGTGTAAACAAGTTATACATCACCATCGCTATGTTATCCAATGCAACACACAGACAGGGGAGGCCCGTGACCAAAGCCACCAAAGCGGTCGCTTTGGGCCCCAAATAATCAAGGGCCTCATGTTTCCTATTTTGTATGTAACTTTCGAAAAACTAATTAAATTTAAAACAATTTCAAACATAATTTAAAGCGTAGCTTAGTGGTAAAGAGTTTAGATCTTGGATAAAAGGTTTAGTGTTCATTCCTACCCTTTGCATTGTTTAAATTCTATTTAATTTTTTCTAATAACCATTGTACGGGGCCCCAATTTTTAATTTCGCTTGGGGCCTCCGATATACTTGGGCCGGCCCTGCACACAGAAGGTATACACGTTTCACGCTATGCATTTTACAAGCGGAAGAGCTAAATATGTTATTTTCGATGTTAACTTCGATTGTGTTTGTTAATATTTAGTTGAGAATTTAGAGTGAAGGTAGGAAACGATAGTACCAACTACCAAGTAGATTATTCAATTATTAAACAAAATAGAAATGACAAAATAGATGTCAACAATTGGTTGCCCAAGTGGTCCAATGTTGGTGTTTATCACATCTTTAATGTATCAATGCCAATGTAATGACTATTGTAGATCGTAGTCAATTTCCAAAAAAAAAATTGTTTAAGATAATTTTCCTGTGAATATATTGTATATTGTGTATATACATGAGTTATTCGTGTATGAATTTCATTTTGTTTTTGTGGTCCGACTATCAAATATATACAGGTTATGAGAAACGACCCTAGACTTTGAGAAAATAAATTTTTGCTAACAATTCTTCGTTGGAGTGGTAAGAAGTTTAATCTTTTACCTTTAGAGGTCAAGGGTTGGAACCACGTTGACAATTCAGAAAAAAAAATAATAAAAAAAAAGTAAAAAAAAAACCTATACAGGCAGGTCAAACAAACTATTGTCAATTCGACAGTAAACTTAAATGACAAGAACATGTGAAGGTACTCAGTTAGAAAAAAAATATGATCGAGGTGAAATGCAATTGTTATAAGTTTGTTGTGTTCTCTAGAAATGGAAATAGCCGTAACCTAAAAAAATGGCGCTGCTTTAGGAAAAGTAACAAAAAAATTCGGTGCAAAATACATTTCCCACCATCGTTTTTTCAATGTCTACAAGGACCGTCGCCAAACTGCCATTACTGAGATCCTTGTATTAGGGGTGGGAATTGGTCCGAACAGGCGGAAAACAGACACGAACTCATCCGGTCCGGGCAGAACGGGCACAAGTCCTAAGTGTCCACTCGGACTTCCGGACAAAACGGACAGACATTTCGGATTTTTCTCTAACAAAATGTCCGTCCGTGACCGTTTTGATAGTCGGGTAAACCGGGTATCGGTCGATCAGGCACCGGTCACTAATGACTAAATAAAGAATTTTTTTTTCGAAATTAAAACTATTTAGTAGCTAAATACAACTTTCTAATTAAACTTTCACTTTTACAATTCTAAAAAGCAATTGAATACAAAATTAAGAAATAATCATTGAGATTTCTCATGGATTACGATCGGTTATATTCTTCTTCTCATGTATTAGAATCGGTGTATTGTGAATTCTTGGATTATCTACCCGTAATCGAGATTGGTGACGCGGACCCATTCCAACTCCACGTTAGGTATGCCACTATGCCTACTCATATGGTCCACGTTTTCTCTCCCTTACCTGAAAAAGAAAACATCGTTCGTCCCCCCTGATTTTCTGGGCCATTGGATTTTGGTCGGCAGTCTCTGCGGGGCATTTTCGTCCAACCACAAATATAACCAGAATACGTAGAACACTGATATTTGGCCTCCTCACTCAAGCACTGAACTTCCTCTGTCCTATTATCCTTTCTCTCTAAATTCCCAATAAACTATCTCTTCCTTCCTTCCTCTCTTTCTCTCTCTAGAAAATTGTTTCTCTATCTAAAAATGTGAATCTCAGCAAACTGAATCCGATTCTTCACTTGGAAATGTTGAATCGTTCTTCTTCGCTCTGAAAGACTATAACTCCAATTCTTACGAAATTAAAGCTTCGAATTCCGATTTACGATAGATTTGGCCAGTTATTTCACTTCTCTCAAGATGATTAATGAGAAGATCAGTTGAAGTATTTCAGAATTGTACTTGAAATGGAGAAACGAGGTTATAAGTTACGTATCCTTTTTTTTTATTATTGATTCTTAATCTCTGATAGTTAATGCTGGTTTCAATAAGCTGAAAATTTGGTGAAATTTTTGTCTAGGGTTAGGATTTTGATTATACTGTTTAATTTCTTAGCTTATATTATTATTATTATTCTCTTTAGTTATTTGAACTACTTGATTTTGCTTAACTTAAATTATTAGAGGAATTTGTAGCTCATTCATCAAATGTCAACTGTTTAAGCATAGGAAAGAAAACAGGTACTCTTTTTGTAACTGGTGGAGAAGATCATAAGGTGAATCTATGGACGATTGGGAAATCAAGTTCCTTGCTGGTAAGTTTTAACTCTAGACCTTCCTTTTGCTATTATGGAATTGATTTCGGATTTTCTTCCTTCTTTGTGATTTTCTTTTCGTCTCGTCTATGTCTGTTCACATGAATTCCACGATTGATATAATCATGTCCCGGGTAATAGGTTGATTCTACAGAATAGGCTAGTTTCATGGTTTGATTGCAACTTTATTTCCATGGAAGTGTGGGTTCGTTAATTAAAATTGTGTTACACAACTACTTCGCAGTTGGTTGTGCATCCACTTCGAAAACCGAAGGTCACATGATTGATACTTGTGGGGGGTGGAAGCCCGTCATTTATTGATTTGTGTTACAATGTGTATAAATAAGGTAAAGGCATGAATGAATAGGATTTCAAGCCCCTTAGGATGTACCGAAGGGTCTTTTTATGGCCTTGAAGGCCCAAAATATATTAATTATGACTGTTATAGTTCTTATTCAAGTCAAGATGTATTTTTATAGTATTATATATTCATGATGTATCCATGTAATAAATGTAATGACTCTTGAAGTCCTATTTCATAAGGAAAAAAGACTTGAAACTGCGACAAAACGTGTGGTTTTTAAACATTTTCATGGAATACACTTCTTTGCTTCCCCACGGAATCACTTATGCCGAACTCGTAGAAATGAACACGCTTTCGTGGAATATATTTTAAAAACGTATAAACACGCACATTAATATTGTTAGTTCAAACCATAAAACCTACTCCATTGCATGTCTACGACGAGCATAGCATGAAAAGAGGGAGATATCTTTTGGGGAATCTCTTTTTTTAGAATTTGATCAGAAAAATCTAACTAAATATCCATTTTGACCTTGGCGTTGGAGTTGGTATTCTGCCTCCACCTTGAAATGCCGGCTTGTTTTAATACGAGATGCACGTTTCAAGAGGATCTCTCACCACAAACCACCACAGTAGCTGATACTTTTGTACTAATATTCTATTAGTTTTTTGTATTAATAGATATTCTATTAGTTATCCATATGTTCCAGCACTAGTTTGATCGTGAGGTGACGGACTGCCTCGGTGTATCATTTTTGTTTCATTCTTGTTTCGTTTTTTGGTACAGTAAGGCAAACCGGTCTTGAATATCACTCGGAATATAATGTATACATTTCAATTAGGATTAATCTGGATATTTAATAATTATTGGCCACTTATAAGTCTAGGTAGATGGCAATTTTTACATCAAAATCATTCTATGGTGTTGGAATGTTATACGTTTTTTATTAGTAGATATACTTATGTTGTAGGACAACATTGTATATATGTGGCAGATAAGTTTCTAGCTCCAGCATTTCATTCTGTAGAAAGTCCACTTACTTCCTTTCTGAATATGCAGAGCCTGTCCGGACACACGAGTTCTGTCGAAACTGTGACTTTTGACTCAACTGAGGGTTTAATTCTTTCTGGAGCTTCTACTGGTGCAATCAAGCTTTGGGACTTGGATGAGGGAAAGAGTGAGTTAGATTATTCACTACATAAATATATACACACGTCCACTCACATATATTGTAACGGTGTCACACCCATTGCTTATTTCATTTGACTGAAATACATGAGAGTTTTTTCCTGCTTAAACTCTCGGAGACATGTTTTGTTGAGTTCCCACTTGTAAGAAAGACTTTAAAGTGTGAGCTACTAGGCAGTGAGGAAATATTTTAATTCCTGGGTCTGATTCGGTCCAGCAATCTAGCAGCTCATCTGATTCTTAGTTCTTTTTTATACCATTTGACCCTTCACATACATGTAGTTCACTACAGGATGAGTTATTGTTAGAAAAATCTAATTAGATTATTTTTATTGCCCTTGTTGGTGTGTAGTTACACGCAGTCTAACAGGACATAGATTGAATTGCACTGCTGTTGAATTCCATCCTTTTGGGGAGTTCTTCGCCTCTGGATCTTCTGATGCTAATCTTAAATTATGGGATATCAGAAAAAAGGGATGTCTTCATACATACAAGGGCCATACTGAAGGAATTAACGCCATTAAATTCACTCCTGATGGCCGCTGGGTTGTTTCTGGTGGAGCAGATAATGTCGTTAAGGTAGTACTGGAGCTTGGCTTCAGCATAATCAATTGTATTAGTATTTCTTAAGAAACGGAAAATGTTATCAATTACACTATCACTATACGTATTTCACTACTAGGTCGATGCAGCATTCCCTCTGACTCTTTTTTGAAGCTATGCAGATATGGGACCTAACAGCTGGAAAACTTCTGCACGAGTTTAAGTTTCATGTGGGGGATATTCGTTGCATAGATTTCCATCCCATGGAGTTCCTTCTAGCCACAGGTTTGTTTACATCTCCTTTGTGTGAAAATTCTCTTCATCCGTATATTTAATTGCTGTAACGACCACAAATTTTTCACCAGAGCATGTGATCCTTGTTCTGTAAAGACAAATATGCTTCAATTTCTATGTGGATTTAGAAAGTTGTACCAACAGTTCAACTTCTTTTAGCACCTAAAGATATCTACGAATGTCATGAAAACTTACGAGAACTCAAAATTCAAATACATAGCTACTCTTCTATCAGCAAAATTGCAAAGTCTGGAATTTCTTGGTTTTTGTGTGTAATGTGTTAGGGGTAAACATTACAGAAGTTTCGCTTTAGGCTAAAACTCCTCACTTCCTCCACATGTGATGGGATGCCTAAAATCTGATCTAAAGCTCAGATTGGCTTAAAATTGCCTCTTCAAAGTGTTTTATGTTTGTCATGTAATCATATTAGGTTCTGCTTGTATCTCTGATATTTTTTTTTGAAAGATATCTCTGGTATTTTTGTTATGGCCTAAATAATGCTTAGATTATGTTCTCATGTTGACTATGGAAATGCAATCACAACAATCCTTAAGGCTTAAACCTACAACTATTTCCAATCACACGACTCACATCCTTACTGCCGAACTAATATGATTTAGCTACAAAGTGGTTCGTGTTCTAGAACGTAAGCAGACATCAAAGCAAAAAACAAAAAGAAGCATAATTTGATATGGCTGCGAGTACTCGGAGAAGTTTATGTCATTCCAAACTCAACTTCAGTATATACTTTAGCACATTTGATGATTTGAAACCTTGTCTACAGGGTCAGCAGACAGAACTGTGAAATTTTGGGATCTAGAAACCTTTGAATTGATTGGATCTGCCGGACCTGAGGTATGTATCTGTGTTGTTTCTGTGTCCCTTCTCCTCAATGAATAGATAATTACTTTTTCTTGCTGGATTTGGTTTGATTTTTTAGATTTTGATGATTGTTGCAGTTTCTGTGTCGACAGTTGAAATATTGATCAGAATGGTCAGATTAATGCATTAAAAAAAACTAAATACACCTGCAGTCAGATTTGAGTGTGAAAACTAGGTTGTGGGGTTCTTTGCATGGCTGAACATCAATCCCCACACCAATCATATACACATGCACACTTAGCTCCTTTGTATGAAGACTTGTAAACAAAATAAGTGCCATAACCAACGTGAGTTAGTGCTTATTATCATTTACCATCTCAGGATGTTTATCTAAAACTAGTAGTTAACATGATCAAAGCCATTATGTGTTTACACTTTATAAAAGTAAAAAGATTTTGTAATGCTAAACACTTTAGGCCCATTTAGTTCTTGAATGTTACCGTACCCTTGGTTAAACTCCTACTATCTACTTAACCTTTCTATTATGGCCGCAATAACCTGCTAGATGCACTAAGGCTCCTAACTTGGCAAGGTGGCAACATAATTTATTTACTTCATGTATGAGTGCATTTAAAATTTCTTCTACATCGTTACTTATTCTTTTCTACCCTTTTTAGGCTACTGGAATAAACTCAATGACTTTCCAACCTGATGGGAGAACCCTGTTTTGCGGATTGGATGATTGTCTTAAGGTATGGATGTCTGCCATTCCGACTGCCATCATAGAACCGCTGTGAAATTATTGTGAGACAGTAAGTGATGCGAAATGTTTTACGGGTTTTTTTACACCCTAGATTTTCTCTTGGGAGCCTATAAAGTGTCATGATGCTGTTGATATGGGGTGGTCTACATTGGGTGACCTGAGTATTCGTGACGATAAGCTCTTGGCCTGTGCTTACGACCGAAACTGTGTTCAAGTGTGGGTTTCAGATATTACGGTAACTCATTTTTTCTTCTCCGTGTCATAATATTGGCTGTCCATCCCTTTTAAGAAAAAAAATACATTATGTTCATTTACTGAGACATGTAGCTTTATCCTTAGTACTCAACTACTTGATTTAATATTTTCCATTTTTTATTGTTAACTTTGCCTTCCAAATTGGAGTCTCTTCAGTCAATGTCATTATGGAGAAGAAAGCTAATTTTTGGGCATAAATTCTCTGTAGAAACTCGAGAGCAAAACAAAGCCCACTACGAAGTCACGACCTGATCTTCATGAATGCGGAACTACAGATATTAGAAATATATATGTGGATAGTAAGGCATCTCCTCTTAATGTCTCATTTCCTTTAATCAATCTTCCATTTTAATGTAGCCAGTTGGACAATCCATTTTTGTTTTTTTTCTTCTTTGAAAACAATGTTGTTCCTAGAATTATTTTTTGTTTTGCCATATAGATGATTTTGGCTATTGTCTCCAGCTCTGCTAGATTAATGGTAATGTTTCAAGAAAATGTCTAAAACTTAGGTATTAGAAGCACCTAGATGGAGCAATCTTTGTGTTAACTCGTACAGATAATGTTTAACCTCGTATGATCATAACTTTTTCCTTCTTATGTGTTGCTTTATGTGAAGCCGGTGACGTAGGAAAGATTCCCACTGAAAGAGTTAATTCAGTTGATTCTACAAAGGTGGTTCGCAGGTTGGATACTTTTGAACTTTTCAATCCATCAACTACGAAGACAACTCCTAAATCAGGCCCACATGAGAGAATTATGAGCAATATAACAAGTAGATCTTTTACTCCGCCAACTCCTAAATCAGATCGACATGAGAGAACTACAAGCAATATAACAAGTAGACCTTTTACTCCGCCAACTCCTAAATCAGATCGACATGAGAGAACTATAAGCAATATAACAAGTAGACCTTTTACTCCGCCGGCCATTGTTTCTAAAAGCACTGCTAAAACTTTAGTGAATTCGAAAAGAGAATCTGTAAGCAATACAAACAGCAGCGCTGGTACGCGGCTTGAGCCAAGTCACATGCGAAGATCATCAAGTTTTGGAACCTTCAATACATCGAATCTGAAGGAAAATTTTGGATCAGAGCGGCACGAGAGGGCAACTAGGCCTTTTACTCCACCTGTAACTGTATGCAGAAGCAACGCTGACAGTACAATCAATTCTAGAAGAGAATCTATCATCACTGAGAGAAGCAGTCCTGGTATGAAACGTGAGACAAGTCATGCGTCGAGGCTATCACATAGTAAATCTGAAACAAAGTTGTCAATTGCAACTGAATCTGGAACTTTTAGCAGCAAACGTGGTCCAGATAGTCCGGAGGAACCAAAATTCCATTTTAGCTTTCTGACAATAAATGAACCTACAAGAATCAACGAGGAGAACAATCACTTCGAGAGTGACACAGAAAAGTTTGGAAAAACTCCATCACCAGATAAACCCTTGAGCTCAAGCTGTGAGAATGGTTAAGTTTGTTACCATTTTGTCTTACATAAATGTTAGTTAGGTGCATTCCTAGCATCTGATTCTGGTCTTATTTATATTTATCTAGTTTTGACTTCGTATCTGTTTTTTTCCCTTTTTGATCTTTCTGCAGGTATGGAGGTGCAAAATTGCAGTGGAGTGGAAAGCTCCGTAAAACTTGTTAGTGGAGGTTTGTGGTATATTTGATAATTTTGATGTAATTATCGTAACTCAGTATTTGCTGGATAGAACTTGATCCGACCCTCTCCTTTTCAGTTTTGGCAGTTGAGCCAGGAAGGACGCGATCTCTTGTTCAGAGATGGGAGAGGAGGGAAATATGTCATGATAGAGAAGCTTTGTCTACTAATGCAGTTTGTGATATGATTCGTGAGACCAATAGATTACCTGCCACAGTGGTAAGCCAATTTTTGGCTAGTTTCGTTTGTATTGATTAAGAAGTTGTTCTTATATTAATATGATATTCTAGTTCTCTTATATTTTCCTTTTCTGCAAATATTTTATCTCCAAAACTGATAAAAAGCTGTCTATTTCTAAAAATTGCTTCTATCTTCTAAAGGCTGTTGTTGTAGTCGGCTAAACATTATACTTAAACACTGGTATGCATCATTTTGTGCATGCTTATCGGCATTTCATAAAATTCAAAACGTTAAATATGGAACTAGTTTATCGGCATTTCATCTTGTTATATTTAAAATGGGAATTGCAACTTCTTTAATGTCCAACAAGGTTTCATAACATTTCTCCTCATAGAAGCTTTATTTGCTTATTCTTTTGAAGTGGTATTTTTTTATAGTCTATATATTCAGCTGGTAAAGCAATACCTCCACCTTTACCATTACGCAATATAGGGTTTGGTACAAATTTAATTTCATCTCATTCTTGCTTTAAAAGAAAGCGGTCAATAAAAATTTTATGGTCCTTGTTAGGAGCTGAAAGATCAACCTCCAATTTCTGACATCGAGGAAACAAGCCACATCACGAGGGAAAGGGACGGACCAGGTCATGTGGAGGCATCAGGTTCTATGATAAGAGAAAAGGAGGCAACAAATCATATTATAAGAGAACGGGCGGCATCAGGTCATACAAAAACAGAAAGAGAGGCATCGACACATAATAAAAATGAAAGGGAGACAGTGAAACATACTGAAAAAGAAAAGGATATATCAAGACTTACCAGAAAACAGAGAGAGATATCAAATCTTACCGAAAAAGAGAAAGAGATAACAGAACTTCTTGAAAAAGAAAGCCAGAGAACAAGTTTTGCCGAAAAAGAAAGAGAGATGTCAAATATTGTCACAAGAGAAAGGGAGGCATCAAGACGCATAGAAAAAGAAAGAGAGGCGTCAAGACTCATGAAAACAGAAAGGGAGCCAACGGGACTCATTGAAATAGAAGAGGAGACGTCTAGACTCTTTGAAAGTGAAATGGAGGTGTCAAGACTCATCGGAAGTGGAAGAGAGGCAGAACAACTTACCAAAATAGGATATACATCGGACGGTAGTGGAAAAGAAAAAGAGGCTTCCGCTACAAATGACCAAGATATTATTAAAGCTCTAATGCAAAATCATGTCACATCTTTAAGTGGTCTCCGGTCCCGTCTTACAAAATTACAGGTATGAAGTCTTGAACCATCCTTGTGCGCAGAGTAAATAATCTCTTATGCCTAGGTATCTATAACATCAGTTGGCCTGTCTTGGTTTTTCCAAGTCGTAGTAATATTTCATTATCCATGTGATTTAGTTTACCAAATCATACAATTATAAGTTATATGCACAGTGACCTTCACAAAATGACACACCCGTGCAGCAAGAGATTATTTGCCAAACAAGATAAGCTTCTCATTCAAATACAATCGATGTAACTTTCTCAATGATAAATTTCTGATTGATTAGGTTAGGTATGACTAAATAGAAAACAGGAAAGAACTATATATGGAGCTGAAAGATGAGTGCCCCAGGATAGAAAACAGCCCGTATAAGATGATGGTTTGGAGTTGGTGAAATGTAGGATAGCGAACCTGCAGTACATGTTGATGATTAGAGTTCTTCCTAAAAAAAATGATGATAATCAGAGTTGACAAATTGATTGGTTTTTGTTAGGATTCTGTTGTATTCTTTTGCATTTTCATATTCGGGAATTTTCTTTCTCTTAAGTCGTTAATCAATAGAGATGAAGAGAGATGACTAAAATGGTTTGTATAAGTAAACTTTTATTTGTTAAAGGTTTGCATTCACATATTACTTGTAAGTATTTCTTAAATTGGAAGAGAGTACTAAGTCTGACAAGATTCTGCAGGTGGTGAAGCACTTTTGGCTACGGAATGACATCAAAGGTGGCATTAATGCCGTGGGGAAGATGCCTGATCACTGTGTATGTGTACTTTTCAAGTAATTGATTTCATGCTTGTTTGTCTTTGATTTTGTTGTATGTCTATCCGTTGTTCTTTTGTGAATGATCAACTACTTTTGCAGGTCCAAGCTGATGTTGCTACCGTTGTTGTGGAAAAGACGGAAATGGTTACCCTAGATCTATTCACTTGCTTGCTCCCCTTGTTTACGGGCTTACTCAATAGCGATATAGACAGGTACTATTGTTAAACGCCATTTTTGGTTCTCAACACCAAAAGCTTATACTGGGACCTACAAGATGCTGAACCCCCGGTTACCTGTCGTGTACGGGAGTTTGGACACTAATTCTATTACTCTTTTGTAATAATGATCAAAAGACAAAAGAAACTATGAGCAAATAATTTGTGATAGGTTTGAACTTTTACGATGTAATCTTGTAATTTACCGCCTTGATGCAACTTAAACTGTAAATGCACAGGCACACAAGTGTCTCACTGGAAATGCTACTGAAGCTTGTAGCAATATTTGGACCTGTAATTCGGTCAGCCATATCAGCTTCTCCATCTGTACGGGTTGATCTTCAGGCAGACCGAAGGTATTTTCTTAATGTTCTATCTAATTTTCTCTGTTTGGTTCGTCGAAAGATTAATATGATTGTTGATTAAATTCTCACTTCTATCGCTCCATCAACAGGCGTGAAATTTGCAATCAGTGCTTTGTGCAGTTGCAGAAAATCAAGCTACTCCTTCCTTCAGTTATAAGGTCAGGAAACAATCGGACTATACCTTTCAAATTGTAGTTCTTGAATCAGGTGACGACGTTCCTCTATCACGAGACTGACAACTAACTAGCTGACTTGAGATACTATCTTTGAGTTGACTTCGAATAGTGATCCAACTATGGACACAGAGGTAGAAGACATCGTATTGAGATAGTAAAAGTACATACTTCTTTGGTTTTACTGTGTAGTAAATCAACTTTTCTGATTCTTAGGTCGTAAGTACTTCCTCGTGTTCGAGTCTAACCTAATTTAACTTGAAGTCAAAAGAAATTGTTCTTAGAACGATAAGTATATTGCAGTAACGTGTCTGTCTCTTCCAGTACCCATGTTATCCTTTCTCACTCTCCACATAATGAGAATGAAAGTTACCGACCCTTCTGGTTCTGCCTCGAAGACATGGGTTCATTCTTAAACCATTCTCTAATTTGTGTTTCCTGATCTGTTAAACCTTTGTTATTCTGGTGCAGGAGAGGCGGTTCACTGGCGAAAGGTGCTCAGGAATTGAATCTAGTTCTTCAAGAGTTATAAAACATTAATATTCTCCAAAATTCTTCGTAATCCTCACGAGATAAATAGTAGCTAGTTCTTATGGTACAAAACTTTGAGCTTTCGACCCGGTATGCACTTAATCTTCTTGTACTGCATTTTGATTTCATGCTTGCATTTTGAGCCATGATTTTGACAATCTTTTTTTTGAAATTGGCAGGTGAACCTTGAATAAATAAGTAGCTCCTTCTGTTGCTATTGTAGCTGTTTCAGAGGTTAGACTGTCAATTCTATATCTCGATATTTATTGTGTTCTTTTTTTCTTTTTGTTTTGCCATTTTACATTTACCTTTATAAATTGTTTTTTTTCGCGCAAGATCATGCTCTCCTGATGTAAATTGTTGTATTCATTACAAATGTAGTCGTAAAGAAAAATTTTGGATTTGTAGACGGGTTCTCCTGAAGGAAGACAACATTTTTATTTGAGCTAATATAACCAACTCAGCCCTCAGAACATGACCAACTCGCCGGCAGTTTTTGGTAGCCACAAGGGAATTTTAACAACAAACAATTGGTTTTGTTTTGTGGTTTATACTTTATAATGGTGGTGGTTGTGGTGGTGGTGATGGTGGACGGTGAAAATAGAGATGAAAATTTGTTGGTAGGGCCGGCTCGATCATTAGGAGGCCCAAGCAGAGTTTAAATTGGGATGTATGAGGGAAAAAACTCAAAGGTGGTTTCAAGAGGACTTGAATTCTACACATACTACTCAATTTCTACTCATTTTCGATTTAAAATATAATTATTTCTTCCAAAATAGCCCCTTCATCATTTAGGGTTTGTGATTTTAAAGTTTTAAAGATTAGATCCCCTGGTGCTGGTGGCGAGTTTAGATAAAAAAGAATGAGATTTTAAAGATTATCTCAACTACAGAGACTTGAACAATTTATCGCAGAAAAGAGAGCAATTAGAGATGAATATAGTTTGCGATTTTAAAGTTTGGCTGGAAAAATGTAGTTACGATTTTAATTTATGGACGGTAGATGAAGTAAAGATTATCCTAATTTCAGAGGCTTCAATGATTTATCACGCAAAAAACACTTTAAGAGAACTAAACTACTAAAGTTCGCGATACCAACATATTTAGGGGGGCCAATAAAATTATCCTTATGCGTACGATACCAACAAGCACCGGCCCATTGGGCACATGACGGTACCGATGACACCAACAAACACTGGCCCACTGGATCAGTTTGGCACAACCTAGCCTGGGACAGGGTCTATTGGACCTGACATTGTGGGCAGTAAAAAACCTGCATGGGAAACTTTTTATTATGTGCAGTCGACCTATGGTCGTATGAGCTGGGAGATCAGACTCCAACCAGAGGGCATTCATGGCTATCACACTACGGTAATTCTCATTCTGCATATAATTGTCCTGGACTTTTGTCGGGTTCTTCATGTTTCAAGAAATGATTGAAGCAAAGTTTTACGAAAATTTGCTTCTTGGGGTTAGAGGATCCTGCCAACTTAAAATTCGGGAAAGCTATTTGAAATTTAGTTTAACACTGGATTTGTTATCTAACGTCTGCCTCCATGAAAAAAAAAAAACCCTATTAAAGTGGTGGTTTCTTTAAGAACAAACTAAATCAACTATTCAATCAAATGATATTGAGCATGTTTCCAACCTCTTGTCGAGAAACATGAAGAGTATTTCCACTAAAATCTATTCGTTAGTTGGGGGAAGAATCCAAGGTGAAATTTGTATGAGGCTTCAAAAGTGTATTACATCTGCAAGAGGACTTCACTACCTCTATGTATGAGCAACACAAAGCATTATTTGGTTGAGATATACAAACTACACAAGTTCTCTCGGATGAAAACTTAGAATAGGCATGTTTGTTCAGATCATGGACTAGAGAAAAATGGTCGGAGTTGAGAATTCAAATCTCAGTTTTCTTCCATTTCTATTTCTTTCTTTCTGCTCGTAGGTTTATAACAACACTTCGATGATTGTCGCAGAGAAAAATATCCATCAGATTTGATTGATTTTAGTCATTTCAAGATGACAAAACAAGAAAAGATACCACCAACAGCATATAAGAATTTCTGGCAGTTTTCTTCCATTTCTATTTCTTCCTTTCTGCTCAACTACATAGGTTTATAACAACACTTGGATGATTGTGTCAGAGAAAATTATAACATATAAGAATTTCAGGTTGAGTTTCTAAATTTGTTGTTTTTGAATCATGTTAATCATGCATTTAAATGAACATCCAAACATTCATCAGGTGAAGAAAGTAAACTAACAATAATATTAGTCCTAAGTTCAGAAGAGCCTTTCGGGCAAACAAAATCTGTATTTCGGGCCTGGGGGGTAAAGATGATCAAAGGATGGATATGCTCAAAGCTCTTGGCATATAAGGATGGGCAAAAATGCCGAGCAAGACTCATACGAAAAAAACGACGATGTACCTTGTCTAATAGTAGTATCTTGATAATTTAAGGTTTTGCATTCCTAGTGAAATCGATGCAAGTCTGGCAATTGCAGTCAGAGAATCGGCAAATGTCACACCCGAAGCAAACACAAGAAGTGCAACCCCTACATGTTGGAGCACGAGAGCAACCTCTGTATACTTTCCGACTCGCTCGTTCTTCGTCATCGTCACACGTTATTCTGAAAAATAGGACGCCATGATCAGTACTTTGTTCATATATAAAAATCGAAGAAAGTGAAAATACCATAGATGAGAAAACACTGAATTCATCAAAAATTAACGAAAAATTGCTATTTGTAATGACAAACTCATTTTCTTATCAACTACTTTTCGAATCAGAGTTCAGGAAGGAAAGCATGGTCTTCTGTATATAGCTTATTCATTTCAGAATTGATTCTCCGACCAATCACAAAACAATATTGTGCGAGAATAGGTACTTTGAGATATGACAGCCGAATAGAAATCAATATACAATGATATTCAATTTGACTTTCCGAAGACTTAACAACTCATAAAATTGTTCGACAGATAATAAATTCTAAACGACCACCCAAGTGCAAGATCTTATTTGGTTTAGATTGAGGAACTTACTTGTCAAACGGAAGGTCCGAACATTTCCAGTTAGGGTCATTCAATGCATCATGGTGAACTCGGCATTCTTCTTTAGACCTAAGTCGGAATCTGCGTGTTTTGTTACAGCTACTACAGCAAACAAACTCATCACGATGACAAAGTCGTCCGTTGTTGGATCTGTTAGACCCATTAGCACCTTTTAACGCTTTGTTGTAGTATTTGAGTAGTACAGTCTTTGCTAGAGGAACTTTCTCCCCTTCAAGAATGACCCAAACGTTATTTTTCCATTTCTTTGCAGTTTCTCGTCCAGAATGTTTCTCAAAAGCAGCAGGCGTCATTTTATCTAGCATCACCATTACCGTTTATCCATTAAAAATTGCAAGATAATATTTATAAGATCAATAAACCAAAAGAAAAATAGAATCAAAGAGAAATGTAATAATTATAATTTACCATATATTGCAACATAAATAGATGATATGAAATCTAATTCTATCAGTACTCGATGCAGAAAAACAAGAAAGAAGAACGAAAAAGTAATTCTATCTACCCTTTACAGCATATTTACATCAATCCGGATAGAATGCCCGGCCACTTGGGATTCAGCCGGGCGAGTGGCCGGGCAGAAGGTCATTTATCGGATCAACAAACAGTACAAGTTACTCCTAGACAAGATCATCCAATGTGGGAGGCGACTCACATAATTGGATAATCTACACAAATCAAAAATACAAATCCTTCATGTGAATCATGCCCAAGGTTCAGTTAATGTCCCAACTCTAGCTATGTTGGATTATAGTTGTTACAGTGTTTATAAATTATAACCATAGTATTGCCATGATCAAGTTTCAAATGCAATCAAATTTCTAAATTCGCGAGTAACGGGCAAATATACATCTTTTTCTTCCAAAATCCTTAAACCATAGGTCCTGCGAAATCCATCATCACAAATTCACAACTAGAAAGAAAACAAATCTCCTCGAAAACTATATACTGTCCTATTACTGGCACATGGATGAATTCCTCTCACTTGCAAAACAAAGTTTACCTAATATGAACAGAAAGAAAAAAGAACTAGATGCCAGAGTAGTAGGCAAAACCCCACAAGTTACAACTTCATTCCTTGTGTTCATGGCTCCCACTCTCCATTGACATCAAGGCAGAATAAGAAGAAGAAGAAGAAAAGATGAAGCCTTTTCAATCAATATATCACTCATGGTCCATTAAAAAAACCATAGCTTGAGCCAAAGCTAATATCATTCAAACTATAAAAACTAAGTTTTGTTCATAAAATTGAAAGATAACAGCTAACTTATTGGGATATAGATACATAAAATTAATAGTAAACAAACAAAAACAAGATAACCCATTTCATAAAACATCACAAAAAACCATCTACAAATTTGTAAAACAAGTTCTGGATAATGTGGTCTCTGAGAGCATCTCTGAATTTGAAGACTTACTAACAGACTAGTACTACTAGTGCAAAGAAGAAACATGCATTTTGGAGCAAAAGATATGATGATGAACTACAAGATTGATAGTAGTGAAGAAAGTGAGAAGCTTTTTCAGAGAGAGAGAGAGAGAGAGAGAAATGAAAACTGACCCTCCTGACAACCAGGGGTGCATTCACAACTGATCTCGAGATCACCATTACTAAAAACCCTAAGCTTCCCAACTGCATCTCCATATCTATGACTAGTACAACCACACGTAACCTCAATATGATCATTTCTTTTCTTTAACCCACTTATATCTTTCAACTCTTCATCACTGAAAATGATAATACATGATGATGATGAATCTCTCTCTAAACCACCACCACCACCACCACCCTCCATTTCTCTCTCTAGATTTCTGTCTGTAGATTTGTTGAATGAGGTTTAGAGAGAATACCCACAAAAACCCATCAACAAAAACGCATCAAAAACAAGTTTTCATCTCAAATCTGGGGGAAGAAAGAAACACGGGAAAATGGTGGATGAACTAGAGAGAGAGAGAGAGAGGGGGGAGATAAATAAAAAACGACCCTTTTTGTATGCGAAGTTTTTTAATAAAACCCCTAGAAAATAGAGAAAACCCATCATCGTCATCATAAAAACGAGAATCTCGACAACAACGCATCTCTCCTCCGAGGGATCTGGTGGCGGAAAAAACGTGGAGAGAGATATAGAGAGAGAGATGATAAAGAGGAGAGAGAGAGAGAAAGGGTAAAAATGTGAAAGATGAAAAGGCTAGTTGGAAAGTCGACTTTGCTAGCTAGCAAAAACTACTAGAGGAGCATGACAACAAAAATGGAAGATTAGTAGAGAGAGAAAGAGAGGCGGGAAAGGGACCACGACGAGGTTGTTTTGGTGTATAAAGATACGAGTATAGTACTATTGCTCTCCACTTGTGACCAAAACACAAAATGGGAGGTTGTGAATGACCCCCACTTTTATGTCGATATTAGGATTACGGGTTCGTTTTTTTTTAAATTTGATCTACACCCTCACGTGGACGGAAAATGTTAACTTCTAATTAAACGTCAGTTGTATGAATCACACAAATCTAGATAAAAATGTCTTTACGTATGATTTGAAAATTGACCCTCATTTTTATATTGATATTAGAAGACTACACTCTCATTTTCTTAAAACTTTTAATTTATACTCCCACGTGGACGGAAAACATTAACTTATAGGTAAATGACAGTCGTGGCAATCAGACATGTGAATCAGGACAAAAATGCCCTCAAATTCCTATCTCAATATCTTCTTCTTTATTGTTCCAATAATCAACTTCATCAACCACACATAACTATTAAGTTCATCGACTGCCACCACCATCATCATTATCGTCTTCATTTTCTCTGACTTACGCAACCATCACCACAATCTGAATCTTCACAAACTGCTTGAACTAATTTTCTTGATAATGAATCTTATAATCTTCATCATCTCCAAGTTCATCGTTATTAGCACTACCTAGACAATGATTTTGCGAAATTTTGTGAAAAGAGGTATCAACAACTTTTACATCCCCTCTTTTCAAAAACAGACCAGAATGAGCTTGTCTTGAAATTATGGCGATCTTCGGCTATTGCTACAACCACCATTATCATCTTCTTAATCAACTCTCAAAATTGATTTCTTCTATCAACAACCAAAGAAGGCATGCAACTTTGGTCACTAACTAAAACCCCTAAGGCTGATGATGGTGGCTTGTGAAGATAAAGATTGTGATGGTGGCTTGTAGGGGTGGTGGGAGTCGATGAAAGTGAATGGTTGTAAGTGGTTGATGAAGTTGATTAATCGAATAAAGAAGAAGAAGAAGAAGAAGGTATTGAGAAGGAAATTAAAATGTAAATAAGGGTATATTTGTCCTGATCCAGAAGTATGATTCGCACAACTGAAATTAATAAAGTTTTCAAAAACGGGGGTATAGTCCTAATATCGATATAAAAGTGGGAGTCAATGTCAAAATCATACATAAGGGTATTTTTGTCCTGGTTCACATGTGTGATTCGCACAACTGACATTTAAGTAGAAGTTAACGTTTTTCGTCCACGTGGGGGTGTAAATCAAAAGTTAAAAAAAACAAGGGTGCAGTCTTAATATCGATATAAAAATGGGGGTCAACTGATATCCCTTATCGGGTATTGGCTTATTTGATACGAATTCAGATACACTAATATCCGATAAATATTTTTACCCGAAAGTAATATATAAAAATAATAAGAATATAAATTCTATTAATAATTTATATAATAAAACAGAAGGGGAAAACGTTGTCTGGGACGAACATTTTATTGTTTAGAAGCTCTTCTAAAAATTTAAAATATAGTCCTTCTTCGAAATAAAGTAATTTATTTGAAAAAAAAAATTACTGTGCCCTTCTTAGAAATAAAATAACTAATTTAACAAAAAAGTAAACAAAAGAAATTGGAAGGGTTACAAAAAAATTGAAATCCCTCTCAATATAACTAATTTAAGAAAAAAAATAAAAGAAAACAAACAATAAGTAAAATACCAAAAAGTTAGGGTATCCGCAATATAGCAATAATAAATATGGAAAGTCAGCTTGTATGTTTGAGGAGAGCAATACTATAGGCCCCTGTAAAAGGTTAAAATTTCGTCAAAATTCATTAGTACAACTGTTCATGCCCTAGGGCACGGGATATACACTCATAATATATAAAATGGATGGTTGAGATGTATTATTTAGATCTGATGGTTAAAAATTTAATAATAATTTTTTGCGGATATAGGATATCCTGTACCCGTTAATATTATCAAAGTCGGATTAAGATATTGATGTACTATATCTATCGGAAAGACTTTGCCAAAAACATAAGGTGGGTGGTTTGGGAAAATAACAAAAAATTCAGGGCGCAAAGACTTTGTAAAAAACTTGTCAACTTTGGTTGACCAATACATTTTCTAATTGTTATAAAAAAAAAAAATGTTGACCATTTCTTCTCCATGACGGGACTGTCTTGATAACTATCATTGTCGACCTTGATTTTTTTCAAATATTTTGCTCTCATCTCTCTTTTCCTGATCACCAAATTCGGTCACCACCTCCGACAACCACCACCATCATTTGTCTCTCTCCTCTCTCTCTCCCTCTCTCACCCATTCACTGTGTCTCCCTCGGTGTGTTACCCTTTCTCTTTTTCCTCCCTCGCCCTCACTTATATCTTGTTTCACACTGTCATTCTTTCTCTTACAATCTCGTTTTCCCACTCTGTCTTTGCATTTGTCTCTCTCTGAACTACTCTCTCACTAATTCGTTCGCGTTCCCTAACCTTAATCCTCAAGGAGGGTTTCCTCGAGGTTTCAGACTCCGTGGCCGCCCCTTCCACGAAATGCTTTATGGTCGACTGACTGGTCACGAGATGTTTGCTTTGCATCTCGTGGTCGTTCTGACCACGAAACATTTCGTTGAAGGGTCGTCCATGAAAGGTTTGTGGCTGGTCGGCCATGAAACCCTCGAGGAGGGTTTGGCGAAATCTTCGAGGAGGTCTGGTTTTGGCTTTCCCTTCGCCAGAACTGTGTCTGAGAGAGAAAAAAGACAGATTGTGAGAAAGTAAGGAAGAAAGAGAAAGTAAGGAAGAAAGAGAAAGCAAAAAAGAGATTAACTATGAGACAGAGAGGTAGAATGTGTGAGGGTAAGCAAGTAAATGAGTAATGGTGGTGGCCGCAGTTGGTGGGCGGAGATGAAGAAAAAGAATCAGAAGAAATGTTTTGTTTCTCTTAAAAATTTCGTTCTCCGAAGAATCTTTCAAATTTCACATTTTCTCTTTAAATATTTTCACCCCTAAAAATATTCTTATATTTTCAAGGTGGGCGGCCAAACATAAAGCGAGGAAACCAGAAAGCTTTTATTTAATTATAATTCATGAAAAATTGATAAAAATAGTGGGCATTTCTCCTCGGCATTAGAAGTTGGTCTTACTTTAGAAGCCAATTGAAAAATAACCCAACAATCTTATGTACAGTGATAGGTCTAGTTATTTACTGTATTGATTACACATATATTTTTACCCAAATTTTGACTATTCATCTTTTTTTATAATATTATTATCATATGTCTTTTGAACATTTCATTTTTTATGATCATAATAGTTTATTGTTTTTATTAGCAGATTTCTCGAGCTATTATAGTTTTTTTTTGTTGATATCTCGAGCTATTATAGTTAAAATTTTAATATTTGACTAGATTAGATAGAGATGTCTTTTATTACCTCGAGATCCAAACCAATCTCAACTCTATTAAGATTTTCTCCTTTTTGTATTTTAGGCATATAGGATTATAGTTTTCATGTATTCACCGGTTGCTCATGGTTGGCAGTTTACATGCATGTGAATGTTAGACTTTGCGATCTGCAAATTTTACAAAATGTGATATGGACATTAACTTTACCTTAATGACATTATTAAAATTACATTTCAGTTCTTTGAAACAATGATACCGATATCATTTTTGAATCCGGATAAATCATGTAAATACCTGTGTTAAAGACTCATGAGACATTTGACTATTATACAATAACATTTGCCACGACCGTATCCCTAAACCTCATAGCTTACTGAATTTGAATGTTCAGTTATAACTGTATTTTAGATGATGTTTAAAGTGATGTGAAACAACTGAATTACTCAGTTTTAAAACATTACGATTAGTTAGATAAATCTAAGAAACTATAATAATGAGTTGGGTGCTTCTATAGACGTCCCATCTTTTTGCCCTTGGCACTCCCCATGGGTCTCGGACTAGAGCTTAGTCCGTGTTATTCAAACCAACATTGTCCTAGTCCCAATGGGACAAGACTAAAAAGAGGGACTCCCTAATGAGTAAAAGAGGGACTCCCTAAGGAGTTTACTCAGAATAGAGGGTATGCCAAGACATAGTATTTAAATACTAGCATCTATTTTGGGTAATTGCTAGAGGAGAATGGTACAATCTATAGGATATGAGATTGTACCAAAAAAAGGACAAGGTTGGTAAATGAGAATCACTGTATTACTTGAGATTTCAGATAGGATAGTTCTATAGGCGCCTCATATTATTGCTTGCTATTAGGCGCCCTATTTACTCATGTCATGTGCCCCCCAAAAGTTTGGCTGTTCAATCAATCCCCTAAAATGGTTTGAATGTTTTTCTTCTTCCACTAGATTGATTGATTGAGATCAATCTCCACCTGGTTATATCTCTCTGTAAGTCTTTCTCTCTGTTTCCTTCATTTCTCTCTCTCTCTAGATTCTCTCTTATTGTTGCATCATTTGTTAAGATCTAATCATTTTTTAGGACTTATTGTTGCATCTTGTACTGTTCAATTCTTCCTCTGGGTCTTCTAATTAGGGTTCTTAGCTTTGTCTTCAGCTCAAACTATTGAATTGTGTAGAATGAAGAACTTTTGTACTTACCCAAGTATTCTATCTTATAGTAAACCTTTGATTTCTTTATTGATTCTTTTGTCTATGTCTAAATTCATCTTGGAATATACTAGGTCAATGAACTTGTAGTAGTTGAAATTGTGGTGCTGAAAATTGAAACTTTATTGTGGATGTTTGTTAAATTTTGGGTTTCAATTCTAGTTCATTTTGTTCTAATAATGGTTGTTACTATAGAAATTTATGGATTATGTCTTATGAATCTTCGATTATTTCGTGCGAAAGCTTAGACAAATTGATCCACTCTTTTGTAGTATTTTGATCAAGTTGCGGGAAGCTTAAATTGAATTAGCTTGAGTTATGAACTTGTTCACAAATTTGCAGGTTTTTGCCTTTGATAACCAATTGATAAATCATGGATATAGCTAGTATGGATCGAGGACAAATAACACTTCTAGGATCTGGGTTTTGTGTAATGGATATATCTAGTATGGATAAATCATAACACTTCTAGTATGGGTTTATAGTATGAGTTATTTTGTTCACAAATTTGCAGGTCAATTGACAAATCATGGATATATCTAGTATGGATCGAGGACAAATAACACTTCTAGGATCTGGGTTTTGTGTAATGGCATCGATGCACTTCACGTTACAACTCTTGTCTCAACATTTCTTTTACTGGAAGAATCCAAAGGAACAGAAGGCCATAATAATCATCATCCTCATGGCCCCAATTTATGCCATTGATTCGTTCGTGGGTTTGTTGGATATTAAAGGGAGCAAAGCATTTTTCATGTTCTTGGATTCAATTAAAGAATGTTACGAGGCTCTTGTAAGTGTTTTCCGATCTTTCGTGAGTAACCCATTTTTGTTGCTCGTACCATAAGTACTAAACTTTTTCTCAAATTTACAGGTTATTGCTAAGTTCCTTGCTTTGATGTATAGTTACTTGAATATCTCCATAAGCAAAAACATAGTGCCTGATGAAATCAAAGGAAGAGAGATTCACCATTCATTCCCGATGACTCTTTTCCAGGTACTGAAATAACTTAATTTTTCTTTTTTCAGTTTAATCGACTGGACGGAAGTAATAAAAAGGTATGTGCTAATGGAAAGTGAAAATTTCATGACATGAATAAGTGTAGTGCTTATTTTGTAGGTGACGATCGGTTAACATAAAGTAAAGATCCATCTAGCAATGAATTCTACACATTTTAGGCACTCAGGGTATAGATTTAGAATGTGTAACCTTGCCTCAACTACCACTAAATATGTCTATAACCAGGAATACGACATGAAGTAGTAAGTTTTGGTGAAATTTTACTGATATATATCTAAATATTATGCTACCTGCAGCCTCGGACTGTGCATCTGAACCATAAAACATTAAAGCAATTGAAGTACTGGACATGGCAGTTCGTTGTTGTCCGACCTGTATGTTCTGTTTTAATGATAATGCTTCAGCTTCTTGGGATGTACCCAAGTTGGGTCAGTTGGACATTTACCATGATTCTCAATGTCTCAGTTTCATTGGCTCTCTATTCTCTTGTGATCTTTTACCATGTGTTTGGTAAGGAGTTGGAGCCACATAAGCCTCTTTCCAAGTTCTTGTGCATTAAAGGGATTGTGTTCTTCTGCTTTTGGCAGGTAATTTTCAATCATTTTGTCTCAACTTTATTTCAATCAGCCACTTTAACAAGTTGGGCACCTGAACTTAATGTCAAATAGTGAGCCGCCGGCCACATCAATTGCACCTATGAAAAGACATAAAGCTTTACGTTATAGATCTCCATGGAGTATTGACCTTCAAAGAAGACTGTATATATTTACTCTCTTTTAGATGGGGTAAAATCCCTTGCAGTAGGGATACCTATTTGAAGAGAATAGGGGTTTTAGTACAAACTGTCCGGCTGTCCGTCCATTCCTTCTTCTCTATCAATCTCAAAAGTCAATTCTTGCTCTAATCCAGTAAAGACATTGATTTCCTACTGAAATGCTCTCCTTCATTTGCTGCATTTCTTATATGGAATTACCATTATGAGTAATTTCTTTAACCTAAGATCCTTGGTCAGTCTAAATAGTTTGGAATACGGGAAGGTTCCTCATGACTTTTCGGTGTTACAATACCAAAGATGTGTAGCTAAGGAATCAATCACCTTTAGCTATTCGGCACATCAGGAGTTCACCTTATACCCCATGTTTGACATGTGAGAACAAGAACTCACCGTATAATTGATGGCGACCTAAATGGTCAAATAACTTCCGAGGACTGTTATGAATTCCTCGCATCACATTACCACTAATAATTCGTTATAAATAGGTTTTCTTTTGTTAATCATTTTTTTAATTATTACTATTTTCAGGGAATTGTGCTGAAAATTCTAGTTGGCGTTGGTATAATCAAATCTCACCATTTCTGGTTAGACGTCGAACATTTAGAGGAAGCTTATCAGAACATCTTAGTATGTCTAGAGATGGTTATATTCTCGGTCTTGCAGCAATATGCTTACCACGTTTCACCTTACAGTGGAGATCTCCCAGACAAGTTGAAGAAGACCGAGTAATTCTGAAGTGAACGAAAACCAAAATGAGTACCATTAACAAAGCAAAGTGATGTATTATATTTTGTTATTTGTAGGTGCAGAGATTGTGGCGTGCGAGTCCATTTCAGTTATGAACTATTTGAACATTTTCCATTAGGTTTTCTTGTTCTGCTTAGCTGAATCTGTATAATGCAAATTTGGTGTGTTTGTAGTCTATGCTATGTCTTTGATAGTATTGTTAACAGTTGTAGCTCGTCGTTAAAGTTTATTGAATTTTGAATGTTAAATGGGAGGTTCATAAAGCTTGACATTAAATGTTTTAGAACAATAGAGATATTGGTCTTTTGTCACGTCATACTGACTCATTGTTACACTCCTTTTACACCAAGCCAATCGATCTGCGACATAGCTCATGGTGGCTGATCATTTTTAACATCGGTTGGTTGGTGTACAACGAATACTGAAAATTTTAAGGCACCACTAGAAATATAGTGAGTAGCTCCCATATGTCAAGATCTTGAGATTTTTTAGAACTTTTGGGTTTCGAAGTTCAAACTGAAGACCGGTTCACATGATTGTGTAGAGAAGGGTCTTCTTTGCCCTCCATAGCCTATTCTAGTCCGGAAGACCCGCCTAATCTATTTAATGGAATGGTTAAATGCCACACGATAAATCTCATTACCAAATTCTAACTTTTTGTTGAGTTACTTGGTAATAGTTTGGGTGACTTACTTGGGTTGCCTAATCCCAACTTCTTTTAGACATTTGTTCCGAGTCGTCTTTATTGTTTTGCCTAAAAAAGAATGCATTTCTTATCGAGGACAAATATTCAGTTCTAAATGGTCTTCAAAGTTAACTAACATATCGTGCTTATTTCATCATTTGATGTGTCTATGACCGACTACAAACTCGAATTACCATTCATCATTTTTCCCTACCAGTAAGTGTCATGGACCCGCCCTAATACAAGTGCTTTATCATTTAAAAAGAATTTGGTGGATGTGTATGTATATAAAATGGGGCAAGGATAAAGTTCCCCAAGGAAGAAAATCCATCATAAAGGTTCATAACAAACAAATGTTGTTCTTTCATAGTTCAAACTAACCACCATGAATCTTCTTCTTCCATAGATACCCAGAGTGAGAAAAAAAAAACACTTCTTCTTCCTTAAATCAGTCAACAAAAAAACTTGTCTTTCCATGACTAATCTTCATCTTTCAATCAACCTTTGTGCTTGTAACATCAATCTAAGCAAGTCAAGAAACTATTTCTCACTTCAATTCCTTAAACCTATCAATTATTATTCTCCTTGGAGAAGAGATAGTTGTTTTTCTCATAAAAATGGGTTTAGGTTGAGGGTTTTAGATGAGAGAAGGTTTTTCTTAGGAGTGAACAGTGAGAAAGATCAAATTTTGATGAGGGTAGAGAGAAGGATAAGAAGAAAGGAGAAAAGGGTTTTTGTTGTTAAAGCTAATGGAGGGTTTGGATTTAATGGAAGTGGTGGTGGTGGAGGTGGTGGTGGTGGAGGAGATGATAATAATACTTCTAGGCTTTTGGGCAATATTGCTTTTGCCATTGGCATAACTTATCTTTCAATGACAGGACAACTTGGATGGATTTTGGATGCAATTGTTTCAATTTGGGTAATCTTAATTTCTCTTGATTTTTCATTAAAAATGAAATAATTAAACTATCAAAAATTTGCATATTTTCAGTTTGTATTTAGATTGCCCTTTCTAATTAGATGATTATATGAAGGGTCTAATAATTGAATAAACTCCAACTTGTTATGTTTTGTCACCATTTTGAGTTTAATTTTTTTTTTTTTTTGTTGAAAGCATTTTGAGTTTGATTAGGAAAACAATTAGATTATGTTCAAAATCTAAGTAGGAAAAAAACCCATGTAGTAAATTTACCACGACGAACTACTAGTAGAAAATCTTATCTTTCTCGGATGTTTTTCGCATCAAACTCCATTCTCCTAGGTTTTATGAAGCAAACAAAGTGTATAAATGACCAAAAACCTTTTCACGATCGGCGGATTAGGTCCCTTAATTATAGGCATTATTGTGTTTGACATGGGCATGTTAGTTTTTATGGTAGTGATTGGCTAAATTGTCGAGAGAAGATTTCCGTATTTGCTCTATGCATGAAATCATTCATGGGTTCTTTGAGCTTCTTGGACCAATCGTTCTCCTTTACTGATAATGCTTTGAGCAGCTCCTTGCAGTGCTTATACCAATTGCTGGGATAGGTGCTTTCATCTGGTGGGCTGGAAGGGATATCGTTCAAGGCAGTGTAATGCTTCTTCACTGACATTTTTCTTCCTACTTGTGATAATTTGTATCTTACGTCCAAATCATGTACTTGTCGGATTGGAATATATTATCGGAGCTTTGCCCGCAATGGTGGTTCATTTCGTACTATTCTCACCCATGGAACCCCTTCACTTTTTTATGCTCTTGACTTGCACACTTCGAATTTTCAGTAGATATATAAAGAAATTAAGAAGAGCAAAATGAATATAGAATTGTATTATTACTCCCCGTAAAAGTATTTATTGATTTAACTTCTATGACTGTCTGAATTGTGATGCAGTGCCCAAATTGTGGAAATGACTTCCAAATTTTCAAGTAAGCTCAATTGAGAAGACGATACTCAACTAGTTTCGATCTTTCAGATTTGGTTTTTGATTCCATTTAAGTTACTATCATTCAAAAAAATTATTATCTCTTGCAGATCTTCCCTAAAAGATGGTGTACAAGTTTGCCCTTACTGTACTCAACCGTTCTCAGGTAATGCTTGTTCTCCTTTCTCGTACTCATTTTGATTTTCTCCTGATTTGATTGTCCCACTCATGAGAGGAACACGACAAGATTTTTGCATTTCTTTTAAAATCTTACCTTATGGTTTGTTAATACTACTAGACACTGTCAACAAATAAAAAAAAAATACTACTAGACACCCCTATACTTAAGTTTCAATGTCGATCTTGTGGTTTTACTTATCTTTCACTCGAATGATTCTTCCACAATCGTTCTATTTTCTAAGGCATTCCTAGTATGTCTGGATTTCAGTGGAGGGCAATGAATTTGTGAGTGAACCAACTAAGTTTTCCTCTGATCGGTCTGCCACATTTGGACAAGCATTTAACGGTTTCTCTCCGAGCGCCACAAAAGGTAATTTCCTCTGCACACACTGCTGTTATTTCTAGATGCAAGATCTTTTGCTTTCGGTTACCCAAATATGTCAAATTCGATTTTAATTATGGGAAGTTTTAAAAGTGCCTCCCATCCTTGTTAAAAGCGCTCTCCACAATCTCTTTGACTTGGTAATTCTAGTTTGACTGCTTTTGTGGTTTCTCTGATAAGAGGTCCCCCAAATTTGGAGGACTTGAGCCGAAATTTGTTATTGCGCCCCATATTCGGTGGACTCGGGAGAACGTGTTACAAAGTTCAGCTTGAGTTCAGCCTGAGTTCAGCCTGGGTCCACCGAATTTGAGTTGTATTGAGTAGGAAGTGCTCGACCCCTTTGAAATTGGTGGACTTGAGCTGATTTTGTAACCAAATCGGCTTGAGTCCACCAATTTTAGTCGGAGTGCCTCTTCTGATAGGGGTGCTTTTAAATTTAGAATTTGAGGGGTTCTTTTAACAGAGAGGTGTTACAACACGAAAAGGAAGCACTTTCAGAATTTCGCTTTTCTTATTTGCTGCAAATTCATGAATGGTTATCTCTGCTACTTTTGTGCTGAGGGATGAATTATACAGGCAAAGCTTCTTCTGAATCAGTTGTTGATATTGAAGCTGAAGTTAGTGATGCAGATTGATTGATGCCTGTTATCTGGAACCGTAAGATAAATATTTTGTTTTCCGAGTAAATTCATTCATGAAGATACCAAAAGAGGAGCTTCGAGACCTATCATTCGTTTACCGTTTGAAGACGGCTGCTAGAGTTTTCTTCTGTATATTGTAGCACATTGTGTATTTTATCTGTCATCTTATAACCTTATAAGTCAAACAATCTTGGGACAGAACAGTTGATTGAAATAATATAATGCAATTATTTCCGAACTTCTGAATCTATTCGGAACTACTTTCTCTTGTTACTAAAAAGTTCTATAAACTGAAAGCCTTTCCGAACACAAAAGAACCTGTTATTGATGAATCTGAGTACAAGTATAAGTCGCATGACGATAATGAAGACAAACAGAAATTGAAAACAAAAACAACCCAAAAAGAATTTGTTTATCTGATAACAAAAGAAGGTATCCACCTTCAAAAGACTCGAATGTAATCACAACATTTATTTCAGGGTGAAATTAAGGATAACAACGTCGATCGTTAAGCTCCTGAAGCCACATAACCTTCTCCTTTGCAGACAGGCTTAGTGAGTTGCTTCGGCGACTTTCTGCGAAGAGATAAATCAATTGGGTAAGTACTTTAGATGTAAGAATTAAGATTCCAGGTTCCATATGATTCCAACTCTGGAGAAAAATTAGAACAATATTGGATATGTATGACAATCAATGGCTGATCTAGGATTGTAATCCAAGGTAGGGTAAAATCAAAGCTGAAACTTTATTACTTAATCCACTAAACAAGCATAAGACTTTATGCTTGTGCTCTTTGGGTTTTCATCATGTGAAAATTCTTCATAATTGTCTCATTATAATCTCAACCCTTGGAGATACGTTTGTCAAGTATAAT
>BEHA01000382.1:526802-591600 GCA_002897215.1 Eschscholzia californica subsp. californica | reverse complement strand
TCTCTTTCTCTCTCTACAATTCAAGAGCTTCTCTCTCACTAACTCTTTCAATCTCTCCTTTTCTCTCTCACAAAGAGAAGAATCAAAGGAAAAAGCAACAAAAACAGAAAACTCTCCAACTTTCTCTCTCTCTCTCTAGCTCGGTTATAAGCTTTAATGGCCGAGTGATGATGGTGGTCGGTCCTTCTCTGGTTTCAGCCGTGGAGAAGAGATGATAATCTTCTGTTCTTCTTCTCTCTCCCTCTGTTTACAGTTCTCTCTAAGAAGAAGACAATGGTAATTCTGTTTCTGTTCTTCTCCTTCACTCTCTCTCTGATTTTCTGTTCTAATTGAGCTAGAGAGATGATCCCCCAAAGATGAGATGTTAATAACTCTGTCCTCTCTCCCTTTTATACCAACCGAAGAGAAAGATTATAGCTGAGAACCTCTTCTATGATAGTAAAGAATCTTTCATTATCAGATAAAATCAAACTAAGCCGAGAAGAACCATCTCTCTAATATTTCTGTTTCTTGATTTATCTCTCTGTAGATTTCTAATATCTCTTCAATTTTCTATAACTTTTCTTGCTTTGAAAAATACTCCAACCATCTTTTCCTTTCATGGTTGTAGAGAGAAGATATTCTTCCTTTACTGTAGTATATAATATCCTTTATATGTAATGGCTATGTTGAGATGAAAAAATCAAAAAGGAAGGTAACGAACTGTAGTATATAATATCCTTCCTTTACTGTTAGTATATAATATCCTTTACCCAAATGTGCTGCCCCTTTTTTCTAGTAACAAGGGTTGATATGCTGCTTCTCAAAGTAGCCAGAAAAATATGCCAAAACATCTCAAAGACACGGGATGAAGAAAAGTGAGTGTCAGCCATTAGATACGAGAGGTGTTACTCGGGTGCGTGGTAATATCTTGCGCTCAGTTGTAACAAATCGAAGATCTCTAAAATCACTCAAGTACCACCGTACCTGACCGAAAATAGCCCGAACCCCATCTAAGCCGTTAGATCTTCCTCCACTTACGCGCCACGTGCCTCTACATGCTCTTTAATCAACCGACTTGGACCAAAACTTTGACTCGCTCTATCTTTCTTGTCAGGACTCCGATTTAACTTCCGTTTTCGCCATTAGGTTCATCTTGGACTCTACTTTGACATGAGCACTTATATTGACCAGAATACCCTTGTCATTAAAATGACCAAAATGCCCCTCAAGTATATCTTGATCACATGTTTCCGCATCAAACTCCGTAAACGAGACCTGAGAAAGAAAATCAACCAAATCATCAGAGTAACCGCTCGAACTGGACCAACTAACCCGAGTTAAGAGATTCAGATGGGACATTTTCATGTCTCATCACTCCTTGATCATGCTCCTTACCTCTTGCTCCTGCTCCTTGCTTCTTTTTCCTGTTTGTCTGTTGCCAAAGAGAAAAAAAACCTGCAAAGGGTTCGAAAACCGCTGTGACGCTCAAGACAGTCAGGGTGCTCTTTGCAGTAAAAGAATGAATATTAATCGATCCTTTTGGGGGCGAGTTGTGAGAACTCAGAGTTTCTTATGATCTTTTAGGGTTTTGAGATCGTGTCCTTTGAAGGACGATTTGGGGGCCTTTTATAGGCTTAAGAGGCGGCGGTGATTGCCGTGGAGGGAAGTTTTCCCTTCGTGTTTATCTCGTATTCAAGATAGATGAAAGTTCCTAAGTTTAAGGATCTTTCGTAGATATTCTGCCGATATGATAGATCTTTAGGGAGAAGTTTCCTCCCTTGGACGCGTGAAGTCCAACTTGCTTAAACACTAAGAGATCTGTAACCGACTAAGATCTTTGTGGATATTCTGGGATTAAGTCAGTAGGTTTCTGGTGCGTTTTGCCTTCCCAGTTCTGGGCGTAAGGCATCCATTAATGCCTAGGGCGTTACAGGGCTGGTTTCCTCTAGCCGACCTCCCAGTTAGGGGAGTACGTGACAGATCGTCAAGGGTTCAACTGACATGTTACCTTAAGCCGGGTTGACCCGATAGACTTCAGATCTAATCTTGACTCTTCAGACGTTAGTCAACGTCGGGACATTTTATGCATCATCAATGACTGTGCGTATTCCCGAGGTGTTTTTATTTCTTCACCTTGACACTTCTCGTCCATTGGGAATACTCCTTAATCTCCTCCTTCAGCTATAAATAGACTCCTTTAGTCTCTGATTTCTCATCGACACTTAAAGTTCATTGATATTTCTAATATTTGTTCTTAGTTCTGGTTTTCGCTAGAGGTTTCTGCTTGATGTTTTCTTTGGTGATGTTTTTCCATAATGACCATGTTAATGGGTGGACTTTTCCATATGGCCATGGTAACCCTATGTGCCATTTTGGATTATTTCATCTGGGAGGCGAAGATTCCGGTGCTGCCTTCAACTGGGTGCAGAGGAGAAGGTGATGGCGGTGGAGGAGAATTTTCTCTCTTGGTTGTCTTCTGGCCTTGGCCATTCTTTGGAAGGTGGCTTTTCGGGATGTTCTTCTCTCAACCGACTTGCACAAGTGATCCTCTGTCTTCCTGCGTCTTTCGATTCTTCCTTGTTCTGTCTTTCTTTTCGTGGGTTTTATATCCCCTCTTCTTCTTCTTCTTCTTTCTTTTGTTTTGCAATTTCTTCTATAATAGACCTCTTTCGAGAATTTAATGAATAGTTACCTTTTTTACTTTTGCACGTGTCCATCTTGTTTATTTACTTTCCGCGTTTGAGTCTGTTGATCTTCTATTTTCCGTTTGTTTCTATGAAACGTGACTCTTCGATGGTTGTGCCCATTCATGGCGACTATCAATCCTTATAAATACGCACGAGAAAGGGATGGGTGTACTCTGTGTTTTATTATGGCGTTGCTGGTGGTTACTGGTTCTCTTCCCGGAGGTGATATAAGGGTTTATTTTACATGGCTCTTAATGATGATGACGCGTCCATCAAACATATGAGTATGGAAGTGGATGGTGAAGGCTTTGTCGACATCCTTTGTCCTCGAGATATGTTGGATGAGGACAACCTCTCAATCTTGCCGAGTGCTGATCTCTTTACCCACTGGTTTACTCTTTGGTTGGGAACTTGAGTACTGCTGAATCGGTCATGTTTTCGGCAGTCGGCTTTCTGGTTCGTCGCCACGGGGGTGGTCGACTTTTGCCAATATTCGTAAAGGCTTCTGTGGACGTTGTTGACCCTCCTGCTGTTCCTTCTTCTTCTTCTTCTTTTTTCCTTCTCCTGATATGTAATTAATACAATCTCGTCTTTTCATGAAGCTTCGTTTCGTTGATGGCAACTTCTTTTATTTTCCGTAGTTTTGCCTCCTTTTGCTTGTTTGTCGTTGCTTCCTCCCTGTAATTGCACAAACACATGAACAAAGCCAGTGGGCGTTACTATTAGTTAAAATCCTAGGCTAACTAATGCGATTTCCCTAACTTACTACGCAGGCTCCGGATAAACGCTCCTGCAGGGGTAACAATTGGCCATACCTATTCTATCATGCCCTAATCTTACTACTTCCACCTGCAAAATAGTACCCCAGTTAGCCCTGCATAAAAGTTTTTGAATATTGTCTGAGTTTTTGGGTCTTTGCCTCTAGTCGTTTTTACCAAGGTTGTTTTTGTCGGCTTAAGCACGACTAGTTTAGCTTGGACTTCTCCTTAACTCCTGGTTGTTTCTACCAGAGCTGTTTTCGTCGGCTTGAGCACGACTAGTTTAGCGAGGACTTCTCTGGTCATCGTTTTCAGGGCTTAGGTTAACTAGGACTTCTCCTTGGGATCCCGGGTGGGGGACCGCGTTTTACTCGAGTAAAGTGAGTTTAACTAGGACTCCTCCTTGTGGCTCCTGGTAGTCGCTTTAGCTACCAGGGTAGCCTGTTTCGCCTAAGCAAAGTGAGTTTAACTAGGACTCCTCCTTGGACCTCTGTTGGGGGGTCTTTTTTTACTCGAGCAAAGTTTCAGTTTAACTAGGACTGCTCCTTAGGGCCCCCGGTCGTCGCCTTAGCTACCAGGGCTATCCTGTCCCTGGTCGTGGCTTTCGCTACCAGGATTGTTTTCATCTTAGGGCCCTTGGTCGTTGCTTTCGCTACCAAGGCTGCCTTTAGGGCCCCTGGTCGTTGCTTTCGCTACGAGGGCTTCCTTTTATGACACCGTTTTTAGAAGAAAAAAAAAAACTATTTTATTGATAAAAACAGTAGCTTGTAACGCTACTCTTCTGCCTAGCGGCTTTATTATAAGTTAAAAAAAAGTACCGTAGCAGTTGTTCGTCATACCTGGGCAATTTCTGTCTTATTCTGGCATGTCAACTGTAAGCTCGATGTAAAAGACTGTTCCCTCCGACCGTAGTTGGGTTAGTCATTTCTTTTCTGCACTTCTCAGCCGAAATTAAGTAACATTCCCGAGCCACCTCTTGGTTCCCCCCGGACCACTCCTACGAGGTTCGTTCCCGGGATTTGGAATTTCATTATTAGGTGGTTCATAGAGATTATAGCTGCGGATTCCCTCAGGAAGTTTCTCCCCGAAATGATGTTGTAGGCTTGCATCTTGTCAACAATGGCGAAGTTCAACACTATCGCCTTTTATGTCTCCCCGTCTCCGATCAGTATGGGTAGTGACGCCATTCCGTCGGTTTCTACTTGGTCAGCTAGAACCCCAATGGTAGTTTGATACGAAGGACACTTCTTCTTGACTAGTTGATAGCTTTTGGGAATTAGCTCACTTTCTCCTCTCTACTTGATGTGGTAGAGTAAGAAAGCTATATGAGAAATTCCACACCTTATTCTCTTCCCTAAGAGTCTTTATATAGAACCCTAATAAGAGTCCGCCTCTAATTTGATTTCCTAAAAGACCCTTTAAGAATAAGATTAAGGAAATTGCCGAAAATAGTAACTAGTTGATATTTTCTTAATTCCTTGAGGAGGTGACGTTCAAACCCCGCAAAAATTGGAAGATTTTATGTTCCTTATCAGGGGAACCGACCCTCCAAAAATCAGCCCAATCCGAAGCCAAAAAGTCCCTTTTTGGCTCTAGGCCCAGAAACCCTTTTTCGGGCCTTTTTGCTATCTTTGCCTAAACTTGTTTTAGACCTATGAGATATATTTATGGGACACTCCCATTATTATATTTCTCACTCCCACTAGTCATATCATCCGATTAAATAGCCATTCTTATGTGTAACCCGTTGTAGGATCCGATCGAAGTTAGCCGCGAATTACTTCATAATTCGACGATCGTAGTTGGTTTCTTGCTAAACACTACGACCCCTAATTCAATCGGACTTGATGATCTTCTTCATCAATTGTCCTATCCGACAAATTGCTCGCATTGCATTCTTGGTCGAAGGACATCCCCTTCAGTTTTCTCTGTCCCTTCAGAACTCCTATTGATCTTGACATTGACCTAGAATGTTAATGAAGATATAGTCTCTCTCTGTACAATAATCACTTTCTCTCCAAAATGGCAGTTCCTATTGGTTCAGGATAGTCCGAACTCCTATTGGTTTGGACGATGGACAGATAGAGAATATAAATGTATAATAGCAGATTAACATTGGCAAACCAAGTAGCACCAGACTAACCCCCTAAAAATTAAAGCGATGTCTATAAATAGAGTAGAGTTTCTTGAAGTCGTTATGATCAAATTTGGTTAAAGACAAATCCCTTAAAGTTGGTATAAAATATCATATTTGAGGTTTCACCAGCTTCTTCTGCTGCCCGACGACCGTAACTTTTCACCGGGGTCGAATTTGGAACCTCATATCTAGAAGAGCACGGGCTCATTTCCAAATCCAAACGCAAGACTGGTAAACCAATTCCCCCTTCACCCGACAAGAGTAGAGAGATCTCGAAAAGAGAAGAGGAAGAAAAAAGAGGACAAGGAAGAAGAGAGAGAGGAGAAAACGAACGAAATTTGTTTTTTCCTCAGTTAAAGCCGTCAACCGAGAAGTATCGGTCAGCAACGACTTAACCATGCCAATTATGCCGTCAGGCCAAGCATTATCATTTGAGTGTTTGCATTCAGAGAAGTTGCGTTTAATAACACTAGACATTGCTTCTAAATTTTCCCACTGGAAAAAACGAGTAACAATGATCCCACATAGAAAGACCATAGCAACCTAAATTGAAACGACTATGAATGGTTGTCGTCGAATAGTTTCATTTGAGAGATCTTTCCGATCGCAAACTAAAATCTAAATTGGATTTGAACAAATGATGTTTCTGATTGACAAACTAAAATCTAGATTGGATTTCAACAAATAAATAAAAATAAATTGGACATCCGGTAAGGAATTATTTTGCAAATTGGCAGTTTTTCGGCAGACCAGCCTGTAGTATTTATTGTTGATCGGTAGCAAAAATTAGGGTTTATGAAACCTTGAAGTTAGATAGAGATTCTCGTGGAGTCTCAAGTGACTTTTAATGACAGATGAGTCTTCTTATTGAACTACACAGAGTCAAAATCTGTTAAAATATTTTTTTGCATTAGTAATCTGTTAACATATTGGTTCTAACTTTTACAGGTTCTACAATTCAGAGGTGGAATTTCAATCGAGAGAATGGGTGCATTTCTGTGTAAATCTTAATCATCCAGGAAGAAATATAAGTAATTGATTATAACCGAATCGAGTATTTATTCATCAATTTTAGACTTGAAAAAGTATAGTTCAGATTATCCCAGCGATCGAGACATTTTCAACTAACAAAAAGAAGGGCTAGACTCTGAGCTGAGGTGACGGGACTATCAATCTAAAACATGTAAAAAAAAAAGAGATTTACTAGATGATCTACATAACAATCATATTATCTTTATCTAAATTCAGAATTTGGATCTCAATTAGGGTCTCAAAGTTATCCCTTGTACAAAACTATATGACAAAAGATTCTGACCTGAAGCAATGGTTCAGTCACTACTTGGCCTCCTGCCCTTCCTAAATATCATCGAGACAATACAACTATCAAGGCGATGAACAAACCTAATAGAATGAAGATTAGCAATCTAACATAGTTTAACTCCGCCGATTATAGAAACCGTGTTCGGTGAAAAGATGGGGTTTTCGACTTTTCGTTAGCCTTCCTCCCAGTCAATTTCATCCTCATCCTCACCAGATTCCTCCACAGGAGCATTTAAATCGTTTAGCTTATACTTCTCTGTTGTAGTACCTGTAGTGAAGTTCGGGTTAGGCACTTAAATGTAAGTAAATCCGGAACTTTCTTTCAGATTACTTTAAAAGAATTAAATGCTGCTAGATATCATGATGATGGGGTTCCGATCTCCCATCAACAATGAGCTTCAGTGTCTTTCAGGGAGATGAATTCTCGTACGTCCTTTTAATAGGAAATTCACATCAAGCATTGATAGTAAAGACTAGTAGTAATAGGAGTTGACAACTCCTATCATTTATTTTCCCAGAACACAGCCAAATCACCAGTTAATTAAACCCATACCTGTAGTTGGATGTGTCCATATATCTTCATCATCATCGTTATCTTCCTCGCGTTTTGATTTCATACCAACTTGGCGATCAGAATCAGATAATGGATTTGTTGTTTGTTCTTCATTCTTCTTGACAGCTTCTGCTTGTTCTTGTTGCCTCTTCAGTAGTGCAGCATAATAAGCTTTAGCGTACTCATCCTACACAGATACGGAAAAACTACAATGAGATTTTATTTTCAGAAGATTTAACGTAATTTGTTACGTACAATCTATGTAATAACACAGAAATAATAACGTTAAAATTAATCGCTTTGAACTAGCCTCTATACTCTTGTCATCCTCCTTTCCATTAACGTTTGACTTTTTGTCATCAGATAAATCTGAAAGTACTGATTTGCTGTCCACTTTGGTCTCCTCTTTGGCGACTTCTCCACGCTGTTCCTTTGTAAGATTCATGCCCTGTTTAATCATCCAAGGGGGCAGGACTTTCAGACCGGTTGCAGCATCAGGTTTGGTGTCTTCTTCCTTTACTGCGGTATCCGATATATCAACTTCAACCTACCAAGAATCAGCAAAAAATCTATTATCAACCCGTGCAAGTTGCAACCATGTTTCAGCTGTCTGAAACATGATAGAAAATATATAAAGAAACAAACACACGTACTAAAGAAGGAAAATACTGCAAACCTTTGTATCTCCAAGAAATGGCATAGGTGTTCCACCATATCCTTGCCCTTGCGAAGACTTAGATGGATCATTGGCATTAGGATCACCATTTGCTGCACGGTTAGCAGCATTCGCTCGGGCTTCCCATGCTTGGAGCGTTCCAAATTCAGGAGCAGGCAAATCCTTTACTCTGTTAAGTTGGTCCATCAATGGCTTCAACTGGCCCTGCATTAAAAACCCAGCATATTTAAAGAAAAAACACATACTATACATTAAACCGTCTACTCCCCTGTGAAACTCAACATATCAATCAAAGAGATATAGGAGTTATTAGTAACATACTTCCATCTTTTGAAGCATATCTTTCAACTTCTCCCGTCTCCTCCTCCTTGCGTTGTCATCTCCATCTCCCATTTCCTCAGCAGCTAATTTATCACTCTCAGCAACAAGTTCACCATTGCAATTTTCACAGTGAAAAGCTTCATCAAATGGGGAGACCAGTTGAAGTGCATCAAATGCTGTATACCTGAAAATAGTCGAATAACAGAATATGGAGCATGAGGAAACTCTTTTTAATATAACAAAAAAGAGATGGATTTTAAAAACACGACAAGCAAGTATAACCTTTTGCCACAATCAGGGCATACATATTCCTGAACTGTGTTTCTATTATCCAGTTCATCCTTCAATTTTTTCTTCAAGCGATGCAGTCTGTATCTCACAACATCATATATCTGCAAACAGATTTTCCACTTAACATTGTTCACAGAAACATTTACTAGCGCTTACACCATAATTATGAAAGAATTTCAAGGCGAAGGTAATTAACAAATAATAATAATAATAATAATAAAAAACTTAATTCAAGTGATTCAAAACTAACAAATGCAGAATATTATCTTGTGAGATGCATTACCCACACAGCATATAAAACCAACTCCTACATGTGGCTCCAAGTCACCTTTACAGAAAATGAGGCTCTGAGCTGAAAATTATCAGCTATGTTAATCCTAAAGCCGATGGTGAAAATAGTGACCTTAGTCAAAACTCCCAAAGACTGTAAAATGAGATAAAGAAATGACTGTATACTAAAGAATGTGGTATTTGGATCTACGTTTTTGGAAGGGTGCCTTAATACGTCGTGTTGGATATTGTTTTTTCTTTTTCAAATAATTCTTTTCGTATTGAATGATGATTACAATCTGCATAGAGGTATAGAAAGAGTAAATATCATGCATATCTAGTGACCAATGTTATATTTTCAAGCTTGGTACACTTACTAACTGTACCTGCATATACTTTTTAATGATTAGGGCCACAAGCAGCAGCGGGTTTAAGACTCCTAATATAATATTCAGATGTGAAAGATGTAATTTAGATTTGTTCTATTCTTTTATTATACCCACATTCTGTTATACAACACTGGTTAGTTTGTGAAAGATTCATCAACATAAATAAATCTTGTCACTTTGGAAACTTGTTGACTATTCGAACATTTTCGAAACAGACTCATGGTTTAGAACACGAAACTGAGAGTGTTTTCAAAAATAAGTAAATATAATCAAAGAAACGGAGAATATGATAACTGAGTTAGCAAATTCACAGCAGTACAACATTGATGGTGAATAGACACACATGATGAAGAACTATCTCATATGGTTGAAATTTGAAAACAGTGAATAGACACACATGATGAAGAACTATCTCATATGGTTGAAATTTGAAAACAGTCAATGCGATTTAGAAATAAATAACTTTCCAGGCATATGAAATAAAATTAGTAAAGTTGCAATTTCAGTAACAAAATAAGTGAAATAGTTTGTTTAACTGCTAACTAAGTTTGAGCCAGCAAACTCATACCCAGGCCTCTTTCGATCAAGCACTAATCAAGATATGCAAGTAGAAACAGAACAGACCTACAACCACAAAGACCAACCTGTGAGTAATCTAAACAGCAGTAGGAGTGGGTGTGCAGCTTTATCTTTTCTTCCCCCTCTTTCCCATTTCTATGTCCATCACCAGTGGCAGCGATTGCAGCACTAAATACCTTTGCTCCTTTAGCTGTCTATACAAAATCAAGCATCAAATCATAAATTATCGGTGTTTTGTTCGTAATAATAGGCAACATTACGGAAGGATCCACTAAACTGAAAAGTACTGTTAGGAAATATAAGGTTTTTCCGCTTATTAGAATTGTATACGTAAGAAAACTAGTTGATAAGCGAAAATGTCAGAATACTCGAAACCTTTAGACCACCAAAGGCAAGACAAACTGTATTAGGTATTGTCCAGGGTAAGAGAAACACAAGTTCATAACACATAAGACACGGGAAGATACCTAAGCGGTGAAGCAAAATTTCGATAAGCAATGGAAGGGCTCTTCTTCAAGGCTCTATAGACCTTTAATACTTGTACTGCCAATGATACTGGTTATAGAAGAGTTCCATGAATTTTGATATATGCAACTACTTTATTCAATCCGTCCTGTAGACTTTCGAGATTAAAATGTTGCCTTTAACGGGATTATCAACCATAATGCCATTCAACAGAAAACTAGGGGAAGCTCTTAGGACTGAACAATAACTGATCTATCAGAATGGTTGAAACTTGAAAATCATATATAAAAAGGAAAAACTTTTACTCAATTCCTCCCATGATGTCAATCAAAGAGGTCAACAAACCACAGACTGTACTCATTGTCGATAACTGAATTACTGGAGAGACAGTGTGTGCACAAGCTGTTTCTTACAGAAACAATTTAAACAAAGCATCTCCCACATTTTCCGACTATGATAAACAGTTCCACATCTTTACCATCCCAAAGTAACACACTTTATCTCTAGTGAACAATGCTTCACATCACAAGAGTTCCATACAATGCTAAAAACCAGAAGCATAACAAACTGGTGACAGCAAAATTTAAATAGAAGGAAAATAACAGTATTTAAATATTTAATCAAGTCATATCACAAGATTCATATGTACATGAGACTAATAGACATTTATCACTCAATCACGGTACAAAAAACTGACCTCTTTCCGATGATCCCTTGTCACTAGCTTCTCTTCTTCGAAAAAACGCAAAGTGCGGCGAAGTTGCTTGGAATGCAGCTTCAAATCCTTAGCCAAATCTTCTTCTCTAACCCACTGACGCCTAAACAATTGGAAGTATAGGATTGATCAGAATCGACAAGAAGCACCAAAAACATAGCCTATTTAGAACTTATTTAACAAGTGAAAGAGTTAATAAATTATCACAGAAACCAAAACTCAACAAGCATATTTCCAAGTGGGGCTTAATGTCTGTTAAGCTATTCAATTCTTTCCAACAATATCTATTCCACCATATGCATTACATGCTCATACTACACCACGATAAGCTTTACAACCTTGTGGTTGGAGAATTCTACATTACTTTCATTTTGAGACCTCAACACATGGAGCTTAATGAATGACGCACTCATATAGTTTGGTACTTTAAATGATAGCAATACATGGATGAGATGTACCAATGGAAGAATGGACTAAAAGATCAATCCTGTATAACAAAAGCTTGGAGTTTAGGACCTTTTGGCTATTACCCTAAAATGTCTACACTCCACAAAACAACTTGTGCTGTTTTAGAAATGCTAAAAATAATAATGCAAATCTCAGTATCGGACTCGTACGGAAAACAAGCACTCTTTCTTTAATAGAGAAGCGCTATTTTGCAAAGTATCTCCATCAATATCCTGCAGATATGGCCTTCATGATTATCCAAGAGACACATCATTCCCTTGGAAGTTACTCCAGAGGATATAAATACAGAATGGGTGTTGAAAGCTGTGTTAGTGACAACATGGTTGGAAAGTGGGTAGGGACTTAAGCTGTTCACTTAGAAGATGGCATTTACAATCGCATATTATCTACCAATTTTCCATTCAAATATTTCAACTATTTAAATATGCATGTCTCCCAACAGCACTCCAATTATAGGCATATGCAAATAATACCAATCTGTCAAGTAGGACCCGGCTTTACACATACATAACGTAATGACATGTTCGCAAAACAGAATATAACCATACAAATATTCTATTACATCATATTAAGCTTTTGACAACATAAAAGATAATAATCACCTTGAATCTAATTCTGTGTCCACTCATCTGAATATCTTCTATGTATCATCCTTCGCTTCTTCACAATATATATAATCCAAATACTAAAGGCGACACTATGTTTCGTATGGTTTTTAATCAGCTATCATTTAAACCTAGAATTTTGGTTATAAGTTCACTGCCCACTTAAGATCATCAAATCAAATACAAATCTGATATAAATTTATCAACGGGAAAAATTTAGTAGGTGATATCAACAACCATGATTAATCAAGACATAACCTTGTCAGAGCATCTAAAATCACGACAGCCATCCCTCTGTTATCACTCCTGCCATTCTTTTGCTGGTTATCGCCTTTCAAAGTTATGTCATCGTAAAAAGCTCGAGCAGTAAGCTTGACCAACCTAAGATACACCAATACTTGAAGTAAGGTCAACGGCAATAGATGTCATCAGTGATCACTTAAATACAACTTGAAGGCATTACCTGTTGAAAGGCTCCACACTCATCTTCTTCAAATTATTCTACAGATCTTATGATCATCAAAAATCTACCTCTGCTTTACTGCACACAAATTAAGAGAGACACAAAACAAGCAGAGGTAATAAGAAAGCACTCTTATCTTCCCAAACAACGTTAGGTAAAGTAGGAGAAATGGGCAGCCAAGTTTTATATCAACTGCACTTGATTCTCTTTTACATTCTTTATGTTATTGTTTACTAATACGATTTTCTAGTATTAAAAGATAAAAGAAGAAAACCCCATGATCAATCATAAGAATCCATTAATCTGCTAAGGATCAATACAGAAAATGTTATTTGAAAACCAAATTAAAAGGTTTAAAAGTGGTACCAAGTAAACCTCCTGATTTAGGATTTAGGTTTAACGGTACAACTTCTATAATTTTCTAGGACATTGTAATTACAACTTGCAGGAGGTCCTCCCCTTAGCCCTAAAAGTGGAATTACTGAGAAAAAGAGAGTAACTATCAGTCAACAACATTTAGATCAAGCAATACAACTACACTTTAGTTTTTCAGTGTGTTCCTGAGAGAGGGGGAGAGAGATAGAGAGTAACCTCCTGTTGTGACCATCGACAATCAGGACAGAAAACAGAGAGATGGTGCATATTCAAAAACAACAACGAAACAATTAGTCAACGGAACAAACAATTTTTGCGATTGCGCCATACCTAGATTCTCGCATTAAACTTTAAGAAGGATCTTGAAGAGACGGCCTACATCTTCTTGGTGAATCAATAAAGAGTCGATCAAGCTGGTTAGCTTCAGGAGCCAACCACCTTTCTGATTGACAATTCCCTCTCTCGTTCCACAAGAGGAGTTACGATCCTATTAGAAGCTTTGAGCTTTTTCAGTTGGAAAAGAGAAAAGGAAACAAAGAAACCCAAATTTCAACAGAAAAATTGGTGAATCTAGAGAGAGCCCGAACCAAATAACAGAAATCTGATCTTTCGACCTAAGGTTTTCTAAACCCTAAGGTTTCCGGTGAAATAAGATAAGAAAGAAGACGAGAAGAAGAAATTCGCTCAGAATTTTTGTTAAAAGATTTCAATTCGAGCTGATATGTTCCCACGGGCAAAACTTATTTGCTTTGAAATGTTGGGAAGCCCTAGTTTCTAAGGAGATCGAGTGTGATGGGAAAAGAGGTGGAAGTGTGGAACTGCTTAGAGCATCTCCAATGCAAAACTCAATCTTAGAGCATCTCCAATGGGAGCTCAAAGCCTCACACTCTATGACTTAAAGATTTTGTCAAAAAACCTAGAGAATTACTGAAACCCCCGCCTTTTCATAATGCTCTTTACTGAAACCCCCATCTTTTATTAGTAATTACTTAAACCCCCGACTTCTGTATGATTTAACTTTGATATTTTCAAAATTACTTTCTTGCCCTCTTACGTTTTACCCCACCTTTTGATAATCTGATTACTAAAACCCCCACCTTTTCTAACAGATTTTGCCCCTTACTAAAACCCCCACCTTTAGTAATAGATTTACTTTTTACACCAGTTATTTGAAATGAATGGACAAGATTAAAATGGAGGGCCAAGATGACACCTTTACTATTTGTAATTTAATTTTATAATGTCGTAGTTGTAGTTCTTATGTGTATTTGTGTTCTTACTAAACAAGAAGATATTTCATACAAACTAACATCCATTTCAACCATTAAACTAACATCCATTTCAACCATTAAACTAACATCCAGTTCAACCATTAAACTAACATCCATTTCAACCATTAAACTAACATCCATAATGTCGTTGCCAAGCTATGTTTGAAATTCTATCATACAAATAAAGTAAATTTCATAGAAAGCAAGCCAATTTCATACAAATCAAGTAAATTTCATCATACAAATCAAGCCAATTTCATAATACAAATCAAGCCAATTTTATAGAAATCAAACCAATTTCATCATACAAATCAAGCCAATTTCATAGAAATCAAGTCAATTTCATAAAAATTAAGTCAATTTCATAAAAATCAAAGCCAATTTCATCATACAAATCAAGCCAATTTCATAGAAATCAAGCCAATTTCATAAAAATCAAGTCAATTTCATAAAAAACAAGCCAATTTCATCATACAAATCGCCAATTTCGAGAAACACTAGTTCGAGTTATAGCTCATTCGAGAGGGAAACAAATTTTGGGTTCGTTAAGAACTACTTTGTTCTAAATGATTACTGTTATAATCAGTGAAGGGAGACAAAACCCCTATTTCGAATGGAGAGAAAGAGAGGGAAACCATATACTAAAACCCTAGTTCGAGTTATTTAGACCTAGTTCTATTTGGAGTTAACTACATGGAGATAGAGAGAGAGAGAGAGAGAGAGAGGGAGAATACCTGGTTCGTTTATGGAGTTTCGCTAGGGAGAAAGGTTGCTCTCATGGAGTTTCATTAGAGAGGGAGAGGAAGAATACCCGAGTTCGTTCTTGTTGGCTGCTGGTAATCCCGTGTGGGAGAGAAGAAAGTTGTGTTTCTAGGCGCCCCGGATTTGTATCGAAGGCGCCCCAATTTTCTGATCGATGGAAAGGTCCGGTTTTAGTACATGGGTCTATCAGTCATTTCTCTCCCTCTAACGGCATAATACCGTCAAATCTAACGGAAGTCGGGGGTTTCAGTAATTACTAATAAAAAGTGGGGGTTTCAGTAAAGAGCATTATCAAAAGGCGGGGGTTTTAGTAATTCTCCTAAAAACGTTCTCCAATGGGACACCAGGGCCGTGCCTGAGAATTTGAGGGCCCAGTGCTAAATTTTTTTTAGGCGCGTTGTATAAGTAAATGTAAGAAGATACACGACAAAAAAAAATTACCAATACCAAATGATCTTGATGTAGCTATTTTTAAACTAGATAAGTTTTCTTTTGTTTTTCTTTTCCTTGTAAAAAAAACTACGAATTGTAATAAATTAAATTAAGTTACACAACATTCTTTTATTAATGTCTGTTAATTAATTTATAAATAAAAACTCAAAATAGTTGATAATAGGTATTGATTAATATATTCTAAATTGACTAACTAATTAAATATAAAACCTACCTAAAATTTGATGTTTTTTTTTCTTTTTTACAGTAATCTTGTAGTGAAGTTTAGAAAAGACTATCGGGAATTGACTCGAAGAAAATCCCTTTTATGGATTATAACCCTTTTGTACCTTTTATAATCTAGAGTAAATTCCAAATTAGGAAGAACAACTAGTTTTAAAGATTTAGAATAACTGGGAGGTAAATAGAGAACTAAGCTAAAAAGATGCGGAAATATTGAAAAACACCAAGGAGAAAAGTTAGATGTTTATAGAGAGAAACTACTCAATTAGAATAGTATTTTTATAGAAAGTTGAGAGAGAATGGAAAGTTACTCCACCCATAGGTGGTGAGCGGGAAATGGAGAGAGAATTGAGAGTAAATTTCGACAATTGCCTAATTGGTTATTTGACTTTTCAAAGCCTACAGCTTACTAAATTCTCCCGTAATCTACTCTTGGCTGAAAAGAAAGCAACTACTCTATTAATTAATAGAGAATTGTGGGCCCGTGTACTTGGGGGCCCAGTGCGGGCGCCCTGCCCGCACTGCCCCATGCACGGGCCTGTGGGACACTCTAATTGACGATCCATGATGACGTAGAGGCATTTAATATAGAGACTCTGAAATTATTTAGATATATATATATATATATATATATATATATGGAGAGAGTGAGAGAGAGAGATGCTAAAAAATCCTAGGGTGTCAGACTCAAAAAAATCTCTATTCAACTTATGTGTCACGTTCCAATTGAGATTCTCACTACGCATATGATCTGAATATATATATATATAAAGAGAGAGTGAGTGAGTGAGTGACAGAGATGCCCTAAATCTTATATGACCTCGCAGTATGATAAATTAAGGCTTCATGGGTTCTACATGAGAATTCTACCACTTTGAGCGATTAAGGTTTAGGCACCAAACTGGTAAAATCACTCTCGATTAGATTTAATGACAGGGCTTCTTTAACTGCTTCACTGTAAACCAAAATTAAGGTTTACAAAATGATCCAAAAACCTAATTTCAAGAGGTGAAACTTTCGTAATTGCCATATTTGTCTACACGTGCAGTTAATTTCACAAAATCTGAACTTTCCATCTCGATATCAAACTGACTCCAAAAGCATATGAACAAAATCGAAGATAATTGTAACAGAAAAGAGGGAGGGGGCGGGGGGAAAGAGAAATAATATGGAACGTACCATGAGAAATTAGATAAGATTTGTTAACGGAAGAAGCCATGAATTCAAAAAGTCCTTCTGTGTTGGTGTGTTGATAGTGTTGGGTTTAGAGATGTTGCATATCTCTCTCTCTCCTTTATTTCTTTCTTCCTCCCTTTCTCTCTCTAGGGTTCGAGACTTCCATGGATTGTGTGTTTCTTGACTTCGGTCGTTGGATTTCAGAGGGGCTAAAAGCGCTCGGTATAGAGGGACAATTACGCGGGGTGGAGTTTTTTTAGGAGAGAGAGGGTCCGAGATGACGTAAGCAAAGGCGATTTTTCCCCTCTTTCCTTTTTACTCGAACCCTAGAAACCCATCACTTTAATTTCACCCAAATTTCCTTCACTAATCGAATCTGCAGCTAAATCAGTTTGGAAGATCATATCAACAACAATCGATCCTTCTTAAACCACCCAATTAATCTCTCCGTACCACTCCCATACCTGCGATCAAACATAAACCACGATCTAGGTTCTCTTACCACAAACTCAGATCCACCAAATCAGAAAACTTCATAGAGAAAAGGATTCTGGATATATAATCTCTTATTATCACTTTCTATGATCAAGAATCATCAACCGAGCTAATCACAATATACAAAATAGCCAATTTGAGGTATAAGGTTTTGGCATCACTCTAATCATCATCATCATCATCAATCAAGGGGTTCTCTGAATTAGAGAAGACACACACAGCAGAAAGCTCCATCAACTACATGCAAGGGGAGTACTTCTAATCTCTTTATTTTTGCTCTTATTAATAGATTGGAGATTTAGTATCTTGCTAGATTCAATTTCTTTCTGGTCTTTGAAGTTCTTATTTTTCCCTCTAGCTTTTGTTCTTGTATAACCTGAGTTCTTAATTCCTTTTCTACTAATAAGAAGAAGAAATAGTTATTCATTTCTAGGTTGATTTTAGGTTCTTCTTGGGACAATAGTATTAGTTTCTTGTGTTTTTTGATCAAAACACAGATTATTGATAGTTGTTTGGTAGGGATTAGTTCATGTATTAGTATACTTTCTTTTTGTCTAATCTTATCTAGATCTTTTGTTTAATCTTATCTCCCTGTGTTATCAGTTTATGATACTAGGTGTTATCTATTTTTTTAATTTCAGAGACTGTAAACTAGTCTTAAGTTTGTTTCAATTTTGTTAGTAGAAACTGAATAGTAACTAATATAAGATAGTTACTTTTATTTGGATTATCCTACTTAGTTAATTTTCTTCTCCTTGTTGCTCTTGTGAAATACTTAACTCTACTTGTCTTATCTCGACCCATTTTAAATATCCCTGTTAACTTAGTTTATCTTCTATCTATTGTTTTTCTTTCTGTCTTTTTAGTGCTTTACCCTTGACAGAGAATTAGGGTTAGACATTTCAATTAGAGGCTTTCTTTAACTTAGTTCTAGGGGAGTGGGTGATGAGACATGGAAATGTCCCATCTGAGTCTCTTAATTTAGACGAGTTAGTCTCTCTAGAGCAGTTACTCTCACGAATTACTCTCTTTTATGTTCAGGTACCTTTTTACAGAGTTACGCGTGCAAAACGGATAAAGTCGGAAAGAATACAGACTAGGGGCATTTTGGTCATTTGTTGATTCTGACTTCTTGGTCAAGTTTAGTATTCGGATGGAAAGTAGAGTCCAAGACGAGCCCGTAGGCGAAAACGGAAGTCAAATCGGAGTTCGGATGAGAGACTTATAGCTAGTCAAAGTTTGGATTAAAATCAAGTCAAGAGAGACACGTGGCGTGTAAGCTGATAGTGAGGGAGAATATTTCGGTATACTGGTGGTCACGCAGGTTATATTCGGGATCACTCCTAAGATGCTCACTCTGTGTAACCCGGCGCAAGATACTTCCATAGTCCCGTGCTCACAATGCCAGATCTAACGGTCTATGCATTCTCCGTCCACATGTTCTAATCCGAGGAGTTGCGTTGCACCTTTACTCATCCAGCCGCAATACACCAAGTCTCCATCCCTACGAACAGTACGTGAACTGTTTCTCTATATTCTCTCCCTCCATTTTTCAAATTGTTTTTTTTTCGAATCCAAAACAGAAAGGGATAGAGAAGAATTTGGGAGTCGGTTAGAGGGGGGATCCGATTGATCTTTGGGTCTATATAACAGGAGAGTTCGGCTGAAGAGAGGGGCATCATCACAGGTTTTGAAGAAGAATAGGAGAGTTAGAGAGAGAAACCGAGAGCTAACACCTTTAGTTTTTCTTGAATCTTTTTTATTTTCCTTTTTGTTCCCTCTGCTTCTTAGTGAGAGAGAGAGAGAGATTAAAGAGGAAGAGAGAAAGTTAGAGAGAGAGACAGAGAGCTATTGTAGAGAGAGAGAGAGACCCGAGAGCTTTAATGGATGTAATTCTTTGATTTTAATTTTATATCTCTTTGATTATATTTAGTCTGTCTTTGTGAGAGAGATAGAGAGAGAGAATTAACAGCGAGATTAAGAAAAGAGAGAGAAAACAGGAAGTTTAGAGAGAGAAAGAGAGTTAAGGAAGGTGAGAAAATAAATTTCCCAGAGGGAAACCATTTCCGGGAAGACGAGAAAATCGTTTTCCCAGAGGGTGCGTTTGGCAGATTTCAGGAAAAACAGACAGAAATCAACTCCTTAAGGCTCTGTTTGGTGGGAAAATCGCAGAAAAGTAAGTTCATTCTTCTTTTTCTTATATTACTTCAAATATTTATCGTTTCTAGCATGAGTAGCTAAGTCTTTTATATCTAGGGTTTTAGATGAAGTCATAATAATTATTTTTTTCGATAAATTTATTAAAGTTTTTACCATTTTTAACGATAAAATCTTCCGGGTTTTTAGACCGTTCATGGACTAAAACCTGAGTTATATAAAGAACTCTTGAATTAGATCAAAATAAAATTTGTCGTTAGAATTGTTAGGAAGACGGATTCGAAACCCCTAGGTTCCCTTTTTCTGAATACCGACTTATTTCTTTATTTATTTTTGAGTTTTATATTTTATTTATATTTTACCACCATCAAACCAATTTTAAATCTCAATAGTTTTAAGATTAGAATTTAGTTTAACTTAGTCTCTGAGGAACGAACCGGTCTTACCGGAACTATTACTTGACGCCCGTATACTTGCGGGTGGAGACCTTTTAGGATAACCTTTTAGGCCCATCAGTGGGCCAGTAAAAGCTTCATCTCTTTCCTGGGTTTTCAGCTATAGGTCATCTTTAGAGGCGCCTAAATTTTACCGTCTCATACTCAGAGGAGCCTTTAGCCTCCTCTTAGACTAGATTCACCTCTAGTTGTTGTCAGAGAAATACCCCTTATACCCATGAACATAAATCAGAGGTCTAGTCCAACTATTCTCAGTTGGAATGTACGAGGATGAACTTCTCATGTTGAGGGTTATTCCAGCGTATAATCCCTATTATGCACTCACGTAGTCGAATCGAATACACTATTCCTATAGCCCATGAAACTGCGTTATCCCATCGACTCCCATACTAGTCTTCGTGTGTCATTGTTGTCCATGCAATAACTTGGAATAGGGAATTGATAATGAATCACTCCAAGTTCACTTAGTAGGGTTTCATTCATCGGATCACGTATCTGACAAGCCTACTCGGAGTGCTTTCTTTATCTACGGACTGTCTCTTAAATACCAAACCAAATTTTAAGGACAAAAATAAAATTCCTTTTATTTTATTTATCGAATGTAAGTAATTAGGTACATAAACTCTTTTATGAATCCAAATTACATTTGTTGCCATTCCCCAATGCACTTTATACCAATGCCCCTCATGTGTGAATCATGTTTGGGTTGAGGTAACGGTTTAGTCAACGGATCTGCAACATTGTCATCCGTGTGAACCTTGCAAATGACCACATCTTTTCTCTATATGATTTCTCTAATCAAGTGGTACTTCCTTTGGATATGCTTGGATTTTTGGTGTGCTCTTGGTTCCTTGGCTTGAGCTATCGCTCCATTGTTGTCACAATAGAGAGTCACCCCCTCTTCTATGCCAGATACGACACCAAGTTCTATTATGAACTTCTTTATCCAAACTCCTTCCTTTGCAGCTTCCGAGGCCGCTAGGTATTCTGCTTCAGTGGTAGAGTCTGTAATTGTGCTCTGCTTGGAACTTTTCCAACTCACTGCTCCTCCATTCAGACAGTAGACGTAACCGGACTGCGATTTGAAGTCGTCTCTATCCGTCTGAAAGCTTGCATCCACATGGCCTACAACCTTTAGAGTATCTTCCCCGCCATATACCAGGAAGTGATCCTTAGTCCTTCTCAGGTACTCTAGAATATTCTTGGCGGCGCTCCAGTGCGCTTCGCCTGGATTTGATTGGTAACGGCAACACATGCTCAAGGCATATGAGACATCTGGGCGAGTGCAGATCATGGAGTACATGATAGATCCTATTGTCGAAGCATAAGGTACTTTCATCATGTGTGCTAGCTCATCAGGACTCTTAGGACACTCATCTTTGCTAAGCAGTATGCCATGTGTCATGGGAAGGAATCCTCTTTTGGAGTTTGTCACCTCGATTCGTTGAAGAATCTTATCTATATAAGTTTCTTGACTGAGTCCGATCATCCTCCTTGATCTATCTCTATAGATCTTGATTCCTAATATATATTCTGCCTCCCCTAGGTCCTTCATAGAGAAGCATTTCCGAAGCCAGTCTTTAACTGATTCCAACATCGGAATATTGTTTCCTATGATTAATATGTCATCGACATAAAGGACTAAGAAAACTAGGTTGCTCCCACTAACCTTCTTGTAAACACAAGAATCTTCTGCATTCTTGAGAAATCCAAATTCTTTGATTTTCACGTCGAATCGAAGATTCCAACTCCGGCTTGCTTGCTTGAGTCCATAAATGGATTTCTTAAGCTTGCAAACTTTTCCAGCATTTTTGGAATCTACAAAACCTTCGGGTTGTGTCATGTACACATACTCTTCCAAGTGTCCGTTTAGGAAGGCGGTTTTGACATCCATTTGCCAAATCTCATAATCATAATGAGCTGCAATTGCTAGAATGATCCAAATGGATTTAAGCAGTGCGACAGGTGAAAAGTTTTCATCATAGTCTATACCATGAATCTGTTTGTATCCTTTTGCCACGAGTCTAGCTTCGAAAACGCTAACGTTTCCATCCTTCTCAGTTTTTACTTTGAAAACCCATTTGCATCTGATTAATGTTGCTCCATCGGGCAAATCGATCAAGTCCCATACTTGATTTTCTGACATGGAATCCATTTCTGATCTCATGGCCTTTAGCCATTTTTCGGAGTCGGGGCTCGTCATAGCTTGGTTGTAGGTACTCCGCTCATTATCTTCTAACAGTAGGACATCTGTTACCTGAGATAATTCCTGGAGCCTTTGAGATCTACGAGGGGCCTGAGCAACTTTTGGAGTGTTCTCAACTATTTGAGATGTCTCTTGCGAATTTAATTCGACTTATGCGGGAGGTTCCACGAGTTTCTCTATCTCAACTTCATTGTCCTCTTCCATATTTTGTGGATAGATAGGAGCCGCTAAACCTCTTGATATCTCTATATCCGTGTTTATTTGTTGCTCATATCGAATTTCATCGATATCTACATTTCTCCCACTTGTCTGCTTGGAAAGGAATTCCTTTTCAAGGAAGACACCACCTCGAGCAACAAACACTTTGTTCTTAGATTCGTGGTAGAAGTAGTAACCCCTTGTCTCTTTTGGATAACTCACAAAGAGACATTTGTCTGATTTGGGTGCGAGTTTATCTCCTTGTAAACGTTTTACATAAACTTCGCATCCCTAGACTTTGAGAAAAGACAACTTTGGAACCTTTCCAAACCATAACTCATATGGCGTATTTTCTACATATTTTGACGGAGCTCGGTTAAGTGTGAAAGCAGTCGTTTCTAGAGCATGCCCCCAGAACGTGTTCGGAAGATTTGCTAAACTCATCATTGATCGAACCATGTCTAACAAGGTGCGATTTCTCCTTTCAGAAACACCATTCATCTGAGGCGTTCCTGGCGGAGTGAGTTGAGATACTATACCACAACTCCTAAGATGATCGTCAAATTCTTGACTCAAATATTCACCACCTCGATCGGATCGAATGGCTTTTATTTTCTTGCCAAGTTGATTCTCTACTTCGTTCTGAAATTGTTTGAACATGTCAAATGATTCAGACTTATGCCTCATCTAGTATATGTAACCATAACGAGTGAAGTCATCCGTGAACGTGATGAAGTAGCCATAGTTACCTCTCGCCGGAGTACTCATTGGTCCGCATACATCCGTATGTATGGGTTCCAAAGGTTTTTTGGCTCGGTCTCCTTTTCCTTTAAAAGAAGACCTCGTCATTTTACCCATTAAACATGATTCCCATGTGTCATATGATTCTAAATTACACGAACCTAGAAGTCCATGCTTATGGAGTTTCTTCATGTGTGTCATGTTAATGTGACCCAAACGACAATGCCAAAGGTAACTTGGATTCGAATCATCTGATTGTAGCCTTTTGGTTTCTATGTTAAAGACTTCGTTCTCAATATTCGTAATATAGAGACCATTGTATAACTTAGCACTGGTATAAAATATTTCACCTTTATATAAAGAACAACGCTGGTTTTTTATTAATAGGTGATATCCCTCTTTGTCTAACTCTGAGACAAAGATAATGTTTCTAGAAATAGAGGGTACATAATAGCAATTATGAAGTTCTAAAACTAGACTAGTTTCTAAAGGTAGACTGAATGTTCCTACAGCTTTCGCAGCAACCGTTGCTCTATTTGCTACTCGTATGACAAACTCCCTTGTAGATAAATACTTGATTCCCTTAAGGCCCTGCACATCAGAAATGATATGAGCACCACATCTGGTATCGAATATCCAGGATTGAGAATCAAATATATTTGCTAAGTTAATTTCGATAACATAGATACCTTGGTCGGAACCGTGAGTTCCTTCCTTCTTCCCTTTGTTCTTCTGAATCAGTTGAAGTTCTTTCTTTGATTCAGACATTCCAATGCCACTCCGGATTGCCTTGGAAGTCCCGTACTTCCTCAACCGTGATTTGTTTCGGGACATGTCCCTTAATCGACGGATGATTGTGTGCGCATCCATTTTCCTGAATCTCTTTTGAAGATTAGGCTCCATGGTGGCCAACATAAGGCAGGTTACTGAAACTAATTTCATCCGGATACTTTTGGCCTGCTTTTGTTCCTCAACCTTTGAGTTCGCAGTTATCTTTGGAATAGGGGTATCCAGTACGCTTTCCTTGCTTGTAGACGTGAGAACACTTCTCAATCTCTTTTCCCAATCAAGGAAGTTATCCATGTTCAATTAGTCTTTATCGAGGATTGAAAATAGGTTGAAAAGATTGATTTTCGCCGTAGTAAAACTACATGAAACAGAAAAAGGATTTTGCTAAGTATTACATTCGATAATTTTTGCAAAAAGTCCTAAGTTTTTGCCACATTATTCAAGATAAAACGTGTCCCTAGATGAATAATGCGATTCCGAGATCCCATCTCTCAAGGACTAAGCGGACTAGGGTCCTGCCCTTAATTCCCATTGATTTAGGTGAGTGAACACTTTCACTGATCATGCCATATGATTCTCGGTTGATGGATTACATGTTTAGTGTAAAATCCATCCTTTTGCCTCGAGTATCCAAGACTCTCTTGCTGATCTCGTTGAGTAGAACCATTTAGACATGTAGGCCTCTTCTATAGGCCTACCTGCAATGCCCCAAGGTAGAGGAAGTACTCTGCGAAGGCCAACCCACCTTCCTCGAACAAGGGCGCAAGGAGTGTCTTAATTTGGATAGGCACTATACTCAAAATTACTTTTAGGGACTTTTACGCTAGTCTGGCGTTGTTTTAGTGAACTAATTAGCCTAACTAACATTCACGACATAAAGCGTAAAAAGTAAGTAAATGCGCGCGAGAAAGTAAATCAAAGCACATATGGATCCTAGTATGGCCCTTAACCTAAAAGACCTAATCTCCTTTGGTTTGATTCTTGTTTCGCCTTTTGGTTCGTCTAGATCTCCATCTTTCAACCTCCATTGATTTCTCCCACTCGCCTTTGGATTTCCTCCTTGAGTTTCTTCAATGAACTCATAAACCCTAAACTCTAATTACAAGACTCAAACGATTCGCAGATCGTGTAAACTTGAAATTAAAATTATTACAAATTACGCACCCATCCGTGCTTAAAACAAGAATAAGAAATAAATTCTATGGCCATACTAGTTTCCGCGTTCACATCACATGCAATCATATATTATATTTCAAGGCTAACAATTATATATGCATGTATATCCGGGAGATACTCTTGTCGACATCCATATGTCATGTACGGACCTTAAGTCTACATCAAAGGATTAGACTAATGGTGCGTCTTGGTTTGATTTTAAAATCCAATTTTAAAGAGAAATTCCGTTTGGGCCTTGAATGGCCCGGGTTAATTTCGGAAATATTTGGATTGGAATCGGGAGAAAATTTGGATAAAACTCTCACTCGAATGATGGTCCTTTTCGTGGTCCGAAAAGCCTTGAAAAAGCCCGGGACAAGTGATGAGTATGTAAAGTACTCTATTTTTGGGGTTTTATTTTATAGTCTTTACGTATAAATTTTGGTAAATATTTAAAGTTACATGGTTCTTGCAGGAATTCTCAAAAATACAAGGAAGCTATTAATTGGACGAAGTTGGCAAAAATATATATTTGGTCTTGGATTGTATGGAAGATTGAAGGAATAGTTCAAAGTTGATATAGGAGGATTTTGCAGTCAGTCAGATTATAGGGGCCAATTCTGGATTTCGAGGGACATAAATTTGAATTAAATAGAAATGGTATTGCTGCCCACGTGAGAATTAAATTAAAAGTGACGATGATATCAGCATGACGTCAGCATCCACTAATGAGAACCCACTGATTATAGGCGGTGGTGTTTCCCGAGTATGACGAGTTTCTTAATTTTGGATTTCCAAATAAATGGGTTTCCTAACATCTATGCTTTCCAATTCTTTTAATTGTTTCCTAATTTATATCTACTGAGATATAATAAAAAGAGGACCAAGCCAATACAATAAACACAACTCCACCACCAACATTGAGTGCAACTTTAGAGGAGTAATACAAGAGAGCCATTAGCTTCTTTTGGAGTCTAACTTTTGGGAGATTCTTGAGCTACAATTGAAGACAAATTTTGGAGAAAGACGGAAGTAACGGGCCTCATCAAATATCAATTCGGTTTTATCTTCTTTACTCTTTTCCTTTACTTGTTTATCATTAATTGAACCATGTATTTAATATCCATGGGTTTCTAACTCTTCCACTAGGATAGAGGATGAAACCCTAACATGAGTATTTGAAATTCTAATATCATATTTATTTTATTATCTCTTTTAATGTGCCTTAATGTTTTTAAAATTAATCATACTTCGGTTAGTCTAATAAACTAACAACTTGGATTTGAATTGCAATATATTTTAAGTGAAGTGGGTTATGGGTTTTGATCATTGTTAAAGTGTTTAATTGTCTTATTTTCCGAAAATTGAAGATTGATTTCTAACAATTTTTGAGTTATCAAAATAGGGATAATTTATAGAGAAAAGCTAAGATAGAATCCCCTCAATCTCTCTTTTCTGTTGAAGGATTCCTACAAATCATGACCGACTTCAATCTCCCTCTCAACCGTGAAGTCCCTCCTCAAATATATTCGGTTATCCATTGTGGAGATTCTGATGAGAGATTAAATAGGTTGCCTTCATGTTGGGAACGAACCGTTGCTGTTTGCTGGCAGGTACAAGCGCCGATATGGTGTTTCGCGATGTAAATTAACGAATGCGTCGCACGGTTCAGATTAAGATGTACCAGCGTACGTTGTGATGGTCGTTGGATTCTGTTCCTCAGTGAAGGAGTATCATAGTACCCTGCGCCCACAAACACTCTAGCAGAGGTCCCGTCATTAACAGCTGGCGTGAGGAGTGCAACGATTTGGTGTAGCAATGTCAGAAGCGTATCTATTATTCTAGTCCGTCAGATCTCGTGATAATACGATAGTATCAAGCTTCGCGTCACATGGAATCATCTCCAGAGGAGGATTTGTTTCTAACCTTCACAGCCCACCAATGTCCCGAACTCGTCCCGACTGTTTCCAGTTTCCGTCAGACTCAACCCCTTCGCTCCATTGGATCCATGCCACGCGTCCTCTTAGTACCTGGTCAATTGATTTCTTGACCCAAACTTTGACCTCCTCTATTTCTCTAACCCGAACTCCAATTTCACTTCCGTTTTCGCCTACGGACTCGTCATGGACCCCACTTCTCATCTGATCATCAATGTTGGTCAAAATACCATAATCAACAAATGACCATAATGCCCCTCGTGTGTGTCTTTCTCCCAATCTTAACTGTTTTTCTCGCCGAACTCCGTAAAAGACACCTGAGAAAGAAAATCAAACAAATTATTATAGTAACCGCTCGAAACTGGACTAACTAACCCGAATTAAGAGATTCAGATGGGACATTTTCATGTCTCATCAGATAATAATTTGAATTAGATATTAGATTTGAATATGATTGTTAGTGGTGAATTCTAATATCCTAGATTTACCAACTTATAGTTTTTCATCACAACTTTATTTTGTTTTCTAAGTTTCAATTTTTAGTTTTTTCAAATAACTTCTCTAAAATAAATTATCCACTTTCCTAGTTTGTTAGTTAATTTTAGGTTTAGGTTTAATTCCAAACAAATCTCCGTGGGATCGACCTCGTAATACTTTCCATATTCACATACGGTTCGTGCACTTGCGAGTTTTAATTTAGTCTAATTAGCCTAATATTTAGGTTCACTAGATTTCACATCAAGTTTTTGGCGCCGCTGCCGGGGATGTGTTTTTAGGAATTGTTTCTAAATTTGGAATTGATTTTTAAACTAGTAGTTTAGGAATTTATTTGCTTTAGTAAAAAAAAAAATTATTTTGTTTCTTGTTTTTTTAGGAGCTTTCTAAATTCTGGTTATTTGTGATTGTTTCAGACTTAGCAAGAGGTGGAAAAAAAGCCTCGGATTCAAACACTTGAGGAAAGAGTGGTCTGTGTCGTCTACAAAGGTCGTCGCCCGTCTGGAACGGGAGGTAACTTTTCTGATCACCCACGAATCTCCTGTCAGTGGGTAATTGTGTGAATTCGTGTGCCTAATTGTTTTGCCGAACTGTTTAGTGTAAGCATTCTAGTAAGGGCACGAACCCAATTACAAGATAGGAGTCGGATTTCATCACCGAACTCTTGCCCCAATTAGGAAACAACATACGCGATTCTAAGCCTCGTTAAAAATTCAAGTCTGATTTAGACAGTGACCCTAGGGTATCGAGCTCGTAGGATCTTCCTAAACAACTCTAGAACTCGATTTTTATCTGGGCATTCTTAGAGGAAAACGTGTTAGACAATTCTTGTCAAAAAGGCCGCCTCGAGAAGATGAAACGTTGCCAAAGGAAGACGGTTATTTTCAGCTTTCATAGCTGGCTGTCTTCGAGAATTGTTTACCGTCTACTTTGATCGAGTAACCCTTATAACAGTCATAGTTCAAGTGTTGGCGAAATAGGAGCTGTCTAGATTACTAGGAAAATCTGACAAGCCATTCACCAAATCTACGTCTAATAACTTATTGCTAGATTCTGTTTAGGTTGCTTGGTGGAGTCAGCTTGATTGTGCTTGTTTCCTTAGGATCTTCGTAGTGAATCCTTGGTTTTCGGAAAAAAACCAAAATATTCTTTTCACAGTCCGTGTCAGTTTATGCCACCTATACCCCGTGATCCTTTAGGTCGTTTCATTAAAAGAGATCAAGGAGGTGAATTTGTTGAAGTAATGGGTGAGAACATAGACAACGTAGGATTGAGAATGCTCCACTAACCCTAAAAGAGTACATGTACCCCACAAGGACTAGTCGTCCGTCGTGTATTCAGAAATCAATTCCAAAACTACTAGTTTAAAAAGGGCTCGGACATGGCACGGCCCATAGGGCTGGCATGTCCGGGCCGAGGCCTTTAGGCCTGATCTCGTTCTGGCCGGAGCCAGGATGCTAGTCCATGCACCAGACGCGTCCTAAACGCATCTGGTGCTGGACCGGACCAGCACTAGGTGTCTTGGACCTAGTCCGAGACACCCAGGACCCCAGTCTGGTCGCGTCCCAGACGCGTCCTGGTTAAGCTACTGGTCGCGTCTGGAAGACGCGTCCATCCAGTAGCTGGACGTGTCTCCAGACGCGTCCACCAGCAGTCTGGGACGCGTCATCTAGACGCGTCCTCCAGGCTACTGGTCCGACCAGGAAGCTTCCTGGCCGGACCTATTGAGTTTCTAAAACTCAATAGTTTCCCTTCTTTTTTTTTTCTTTTGCAACTCTAAGTTGCTTTTTCCAAAATTTGAAACACTTCTAAAATATCTCAAATTCTTTTTAGAACAATTCTAAAATTTTCAAATTTTGTTTTTCACAAGTTTCCAAAAACTTAAAACAACTCTTTTAATCAAACCAATTTGGATCAAAATTTTAGGTTTTGAAATTCTTTTCAAGAACAAATTTTGAAATCTTTTGACAAATACTTGAATCTTATTCAAAATTAATCAAAATTTTGTGTTCAAAACACTTTTAAACACAATAATCTATCTAGAAAAGCATGACATTGGTCCAAAACTTAGATAAGATAGGCTAATTGCAAGAGGCTCTGACGCCACTGTTGGGTTTTACACCCTTCTACTACTGTTCATAGCAAAAATAAGACACCTAATGTCTACACTAGTATTCCCAGGATCACATGCATAAGCCCATAATAATACTAAGTAAAACTAGAAAGATAAATACCTTATTCGCTAGTTTTCCCTCGAACCTTTCCAATCGCTTTTGAGAAGACCAAGAGCTTCAAACATAGCTCCTCTACTTGGGACACGAGCAATCAACTTGATCTCCCACCTTGTTGTTTAGCTAGCACACCAATGGTGGTTGGAAGAAGAATACCTTTCTTCTTTGACTAGATAGATAGTAATGGGAATTAGCTCACTTTCTCCTCTCTACTTGATATGGTAGAGTAAGAAAGCTTAGAGAGAAATTCCACTCCTTATTCTCTGCCCTAAAAGTGTTTATATAGAACCCTAATGAGAATACACCTCCTCAAAGATTTCCTAAAACACCCTCTAGAATAAGATTTAAGGAAATAGTCGAAAATAACATCTAATGATATTTTCTCAATTCCCTAATTAGGAGGTTTCCAAACACGACTAAATTTTGCATTCATACTACTGGATATGTCAGAAATCTCCCCTTAAAATTTCAGCCCAATCCGAGCTCTAGAAGTGCCCGAATCGGCTAAGGCCAATAACCCTGTTTTTGGCCTTTTTGTACTATCTTTGCCTAATTCCTTTTTAGGCCTATGAGATATGTTTATTGGGCATTCCCATTGTTATATCTCACTCCCAATAGTCATATCTTAGATCAATTTGACACTCTTATGTGTAACCCGTTGTAGGATCCGATCGAAGTTAGCCGCGAATTACTTCGTAATTCGACGATCGTAGTTGGTCTCTAGCTACAACTCTACGATCCCTAAATCAATCGGACTTGATGATCTTCCACATCAATTGTCCTATCCGACAAATTGTTCGCATTGTCACCTTGGTCAAAGGACATCTCCTTCAACTCCTTCAGGGTTTTCGTTATATCTAACGAAAAATGGTGGTTTTAGTAATTACTAATAAAAGGTGGGGGTTTTAGTAATCATATTATCAAAACTCGGGGGCTTTAGTAATGCTCTCATTCAAAATCAACAAATTGAAGATCAAAGATTGATTTGGGTAATTTTGAAAATCTACTAATAAAAAGAAAAGAGGAAAATAAAGGAATTGAGGATAGAGAGAGAATGTATACAGAGTAGAGAAGAGGTGTAGAAGTTGAAGAACGAGCAATTTTAAAGAACAAACACATCTCTTTTCCCGCCACTTTGTGCCCTAATTTCAAAATCTCGTCATTTATAAGGTAGTTTTAGTGTCGCAACATCGCTTGAAAGGCATGGTTCCTTCCAAATCGACTCACAAACAGTTTCGAAATATGGATATAAAATCTTATTATCAATGCTCAATTGATTCACAGCAGCAACAAATTGTTAATGGAGCTCGACTGACCACACCACCCGTGGCTTCTTCAAAGACGAACTGTCATCTCTTCCATCTAATTCATCTTCATCATCTAATCACAACTTCATCGTTAAGAAGAAGATTTTGATCTATATTAGGTTTTGAATGATTTTTTTAATGTAATCGATGAATAAGAAGAACTGAGATGAAGAAGATTCGTGAAGAAGAAAGAACAATTTTCACCCAAATCAGATTAAGAGGGAGTGACTTTAAGTGTGAAAGGGTATTTAGGGAAGGAAAAATATAAAATGACCTGATTGATAATTACCCATATTATTTCAAGCTCTATCTCTCATGACTTATAATATTTTGGCACATTTTGATTAATTGAAAAAGATACTTGCTTTTTTAGTTATTATGAATAACTTTTTGACCTATACAATCATTTTCTAAAAAAATATTCTCCAACGGGGCACTCTAACTGACACTCCATAAAAATGTAGAGGCATTTAATGCGTCTCCAATAAACACTCAATCTTAGAAACTCTGAGTGTCACATAGGATTTTTAGAGTTTTTGTTTGAAAAGTCTCTACAACGAAACACTCTATGTAGGTCTCTAAGATGACTTGTCGAGGGTGGAATCGAGATATCTCAAGAGGGCACTCTAGAAATATAAGGTCCTCTTGAGATACCTACAACTGCCCAACTCCTCAATATTAAATTTGAACTAAAAGAAATCGAATCTTCTATATTTTCTATATAATTAAGGGTTATTTGCCAAATGGCCCCCAACTTTGTGACCAGCTTCCTGCCTAGCCCCCTACTTTAACAAAAATACCCATGTGGCCCCCTTTTTCAGTTACCGTTATAACACTGTTATCTAGTCATCACCTTCTCTCCTCCATCTCATCATCTCTCTCTGCCACCTCACCTTCTCGCCACTTCATCGTCTTCTCTGACGAGTGTCGCCGGCCGGCCAATTTTCCGGTCCCCGACCTTCAAACTTAAAAAAAAAACTTCAAACATAATTTTTTTTCTCTCTCCCCTCTCTCTCTAACACTCCGGCGAAGGTCTCCCTTCGTCGGAGTGTTAGAGAGAGAGAGAGGAAGAGAGAATTTTTTATTTTTTTTTGTTTGAAGGTCGCCGACCGGCGACACTCGCCGGAGAAGACGATGAAGTGGCGAGAAGTTGAGGTGGCAGAGAGAGATGATGAGATGGAGGAGAGAAGGTGATGACTAGATAATGGTGTTATAACGGTAACTGAAAAAGGGGGCATATGGGTATTTTTGCTAAAGTAGGGGGCCAGGCAGGAAGCTGGTCATAAAGTTGGGGGCCATTTGGAAAATAACTCTCTAATTAATTACTCCCTCCTTCTCATATTAAGAGTCCCACTTTGGAACTCCAACTTTTTTTTCACATATTTTGTTCTTCCATTTGTACCCTTATTTATTGTAGAAAAAATTCTTAAATTTAAGAGAGTCTCATTTTCCCACCTCACTAACCATCAAAGCGTCTTTATTGCAAATATTAATTCCAACAATTATAGTTGACTCAAGGTAAGGGCATTGCGAGAAAGTAGATGGATTTTATATGATAAAAAAGGAAGTGTGACTCTTAATATAAGATATCTCTAAAAGGAAAGTGAGACTCTTAATATAAGACAGAGGGGGTATTTCTTTACAAAAATGGCTAAGACACATAAGTAAATAAGATAACTTTAGAGTTTTGGATTGGAGACACAAACAAATTGAGGATCTCTATTTTCGCGCACCTAGGAGTGAAAATCTCGACTGGAACTTGACACATAAGATGATTAAAGATTTTTTTGAGTTTTGCATTGGAGATGCTCTTAATGAAGATTCTCATTTGTCATGTGTGTCAAGTTCCAATGAAGATTCTCAATCCTATGTGGCGGAACTAGAGATCTTCAACTCTTTTGTGTCTCCAATGCAAAACTCTAAACTTATCTTATTTACTTGTGTGGCATAGTTATTTTGTAAATAAAGAATTAGTTATTTAAAAATTTAAAAAACTCGATTTCTATTGGTTGAAATTTAAATATTGATGAGTTGGACAATTAAAGATAAATATGACACTCTAGACTCCACCCTCGACACATCATTTTAGAGATACAAAATAGATTGTTGCTTTGGAGAGGGTGTTTAAGAAAAAACTCTAAAAAGCATATGTGACACTCAGAGTTTCTAGATTGAGTGTTGCTTTGAAGATGCTCTGAGAGCATCTCCAATGGAACACTGTAAGAAAAACTCTAAAATCCTAGTTGCCAAGTGTGAGTTAAGATTCTCTTTCCTAAGTGTCAATATAGAGACAATCTAAACTTTTCTGTCTCCAATGGAAATCTCTACAACATCCTACTTAGTACATATGTTACTCTTGAATTCAATAGGAAAAAAGTAGTAAGAAAACAAAGTTTACTATTGGTTAAAATTTTACAGTGGCACGTAGAGAGTCTTAAAAGCACTCTAATTTTAGAGAGTCTTAAATAGACACTCTAATTTTAGAGTCTATATTAAATGCCTCCACATCATCATGGAGCTTAAATTAGAGTGTCCCATTCCAGAATATTTTTTGACAAAAACTTTAAAGATCCTAAGTGGCACTCGAAGGGCAAGTCCAATGTGGGTGGGTTGGGCCTCCCAAATTCAAATTTCAGAGCCCCAACCTCCATTGGCTCCAACCCGGAAGCCCTAGGGGTGGGCTCCGGTGGGCTGAGTCCCCAATTTTAATTTTTTATTAATCTTTCTTTAAAAAAGTTTAATTGTTTTAAATTTTTTTCAATTCTTTCTAACTTTTTTTTAATCTTTTCAAGATTTTCTTTAGAATAAAATCAAATTTAAATTTTATATTTGAAATTAATAATTATAGTTGAGAATTGAAATCAAAATTCCGCACACGTACATCATACACATACATAAATTGGACTTGGGAGCTCTTGTTGGGAGCCCGACATAGGAGTTGAAAAAAAATCAAGGGCTTCTAAGATTGGGAGCCTGAGTCCCTACATTGGTCTTGTCCTAAGTTTTAGAGTTTGAAACTTTGAATGTCCCATTGGAGATGCTCTTAGAGTGTTTTGTGTCAGAATCGGAGCCGTTTGGTTCGACCCGACTTGTCAAACTTAGAAACTGAACGTGCCATCGCGTTCGTCTTGTCGAGCTCTTCATTTTAGAGCCAAGAATCACTTAAATCTGATCCTGGATGAATGAGAAATTCAAGATTAAAGTTTGGACGAAGATCGGTTGAATTAGGGACTAAATCGTCAAAGAGGACAAATTATTTTGGGGACCATCAGGGCGAAGCGAGCATGTCTAGATCTGGACGTCTCGCGTTCAACCCGAGTTTTTGAAGCGATATCTAATGGTCTCGTGTTAGATTTCTCGAGATAGTGTCGGGCACTACGCGGAAGCGTTGGATCAGTAAGATCCAACGATCCACGTCATCTCCGCTTCGGGCACAGTTCGGGCATACTCCATTTCCATCCAACGACAGGCGTTCAACCCGAGCTTTTCAGCCAGATCCTACGTCCCAGATCCATTCCAATTCTCATTCAATTCATTCCCTTCTTCTCTTTTCTTCTAACAATTAGTATTCTGGTATGTCTGAAATATCTGATTGGGAGGTAATTCAAGTATATCTAGAAAAAGGAAGAAAGAAGATTTGAGTGAAGTTAGAATTCTAAAGCGTCTAGAAGATTTAATTCATTATCTTCTCCTCTTCTCTTCTAACAATTAGTATTCTGGTGTGTCTGGAATATCTGATTGGGAAGTAATTCTTGTAATTCTAGTATATCTAGAAAAAGGAAGAAAGAAGTTTCAGTGAAGTTAGAATTCTAAAGTGTGTAGAAGATTCAATTCATTCTCTTCTTCTCTTCTAACAATTAGTATTCTGGTGTGTCTGGAATATCTGATTGGGAAGTAATACGAGTATATCTAGAAAAAGGAAGAAAGAAGTTTCGAGTGAAGTTAAAAGTCTAAAGCGTCTAGAAGATCCAAGTCATTCTCTTCTTCCCTTCTCTTCTAACAATTAGTATTCTGGTGTTTCTGGAATATCTGATTGAGAAGTAATTCTAGTATCTCTAGAAAAAATAAGTAAGAAGCTTTGAGTGAACTTATAATCATAAAGCGTCTAAAAGATCATTCGCATAAGTCTAAGAGCTCTTATTATTTGCGAAGGTTTGCCCGCTTTCAGAATATAGAAGTACCATCTTAAAATTCTGAAAAGATAGTCGTTATATCCCGAAGGCATACACCCTAACGTTTGGTACTGTTACGGGGGTGTAAAATGTCTTAAAGAAAGAGAATTTATTCTTGCCTCGACTCCATTATCATTTGTCTATCTCGGTTAATACGAAAGAAGGAATTATTGATAAAGTCGGTATTCGCTTATCGTTTATCTCTTTATAACTTAGAGAAAGGAAGTTCCCTACTTCAACCTAGACTCTGACTTAATCAAGACAAGACAGAGTTAAAGTGAACTCAAATCATAACCAGAGGAACAACAATCTTAAGACATTTTATAACGATTATTTGTCCGGTTATTAGATTTTGATTTGGTTTTCTGGGTGTTTTAGAAAAATGGCAAGAACAAGAACAACCTTACGGGTTTTTTCGCCTAACGCCACATATGGGGAAAATCCTATGAAGTTCAAGGGAACTGTCTTCACCCGAAGCGCAAGCATCCGTCTCAAACCGGAGGTATGCCGAAGAAAAAGTTCGGCGGATGCTACAACTGTGGCAAGCGGGGCCACCTAGCCAAAGATTGTCGCTCCGCATATGGCAATCGAGGGGAAAAGGTTAAGAACCACATCGAAAATCGGAATCACTGTCTTATGACTACTGAATTTGAAAAAGTGTTTGAGAAACTTCAGAAGATGAACTTTTGTGAAGTGGCATATGAAGTTAACCTGGTCAACAACCAGAGAGAATGGTAGGTCGACATTGGGGCAAGTCGTCACATTTGTAGTGACAAAAGCCTTTTCAAGGAAAATGGCTCGACCACCCAAGTCAATGGCAGGGGAATATCGTGCTAAATTCACTTCAAATATAGAAGTGACTTTGACCGATGTACTCCATACTCCAAACATTTGAAAGAACTTGATTTGTTGTTCCCTTCTAAGTGAGAACGGATTCAGACTAATCTTTCTGTCAGATATAGTTATCCTATTTAAGAAAAGGATGTATATTGGAAAGGGCTATTTATATGGGGGTTATTTAAATTAAATATTACCCATGTAATGCCGAAGACACCTATTATTAATGAAATTAATAATTATGCGTATATGGTCGGGTCCTCCAATATTTGTCACGGAAGACTAAGACATGTGAATAATAAGTCATTAAAGAAATAAATGAACTTAGAGTTAATTCTGAAACTCGAAATTGACTAAAGACGAACATGTCAAGCAAGTCTAGAGTAAAAAAAATGACCTAGACGTTCAAGTCTTTAGACTTAATTCACAGTGAACTCTATAGGCTAAAGATGGTTCAAACATGAGTTGGCAAAAGGTACTTCATCACCTTTATCGATGACTCCACTTGGTTCTGTTATATTACTCACAAAGGATTAAGGACGAAGCAATCGAAAAGTTCGAGCTTTATAAAACCAAAGTAGAAACTCAATTTTATAAAAAGATTGAGGCTTTGAGAAACGATTGAGGGGGAAAGTATGAATCTCCTTTCGTCGAGATATACGCCAAGAATGTCATAGTTCATCAAACGGCGACTCTTTTGGTACAACAAAGCGAAAGAACAGAACGTTCAAAGGGATAAATTTCGATCAGTGGAGATTGAAAACGATGATCCATCTAATCTCGTTGGGTCGTGTGAAGTATTTCACTAAAGGCTATTACTAGTCGTGGGCAGAAATATGAAAGATATATGTCCTTGGAGTCTGAAGGTATATCCTTTCGAAGGAATCTCCTTCGACCAAGATGGCAATGCGTACGATTTGGCTCATAGGATAATGATGACTTTATTGGAAGATCAATCGATTCGGTCCAATTAGGAGTTGTAATGCTTAGCTAGAAGCCGCTTACGATTGTCAGGTCACTTCGGTTATTCACGGCTAACACAGACCGGATCCTACAACAAGTTACACATAAGAATTGGTAACTAGTATATAGATGGATATGATCCAGTCTAAGAGATAGAAAGAATTGAGCTCGAAAGAGAAGTTCGAAAAGGCAAAACCCCACTTTAAAGGGGCAACAAGATATTCCCTTAAGGGCAGATCCCTGGCCGGCCACACCATGGGGAAACCCTAATTAGGGTTTCACCATATTAAGAGTCCTAGTTAGTTTAACACTAACTTGTACTTATCTTGTCTGAGGGACTTTTAGGATTCCTTATTTGAGTAGGACTCTACTAAGGTAATGCCTATATAAAGCCCCATTATGGGTTTAGCAAAGGTGTGGAAATTTCTCAGAGGAAAATCACTCTCTTCAGACAACTATTGGAGAGAGAGGATTTTAGAGAAAAGTTCCCATTCTATCTATCAAGTCTAGAAGAAGCAGTTCTTCATCTCAACCTTCAAGAAGGTTCTAGCTGACTGAAAGAAGAGAGTTCGAGTTATACAATTCGGTGTCTCAAGTAAAGGAGTTACACTTAAAGCTCTTTATCTTCCGAATACAGGTCGGAATTTAGGTTGTGGAAAAGCGATTAAAGGTATTCTTCTTCCTTCTAGTTGATAGTTAGTTCATGTATAGATCCTGGATTAGTGTTAAACATTAGATGTTTGAGATTCCGCTACCAACACTAGTTAGATATGTATTAGACACATGTAAAACCCAACGATTCAATTAATTTTGATATTTTATGATGTTCTAAGAAAGGTGCCCATTTTAACTTACAAACATTAACACTGAATGATTCAATTAGTTATTCTAATCTAGTCAGACAACTAGGAAGAACATGAAATTCGAAAGAGTAATGGCTCGAACTAACTAGTCTGACAAGATCTCTTATGACAAAATAGAGGTCAATTAATCACTAAGACTTATGTAAGACATAAGATTATGATTAATGTGACTAGAATTAGCTAAAGTACTCAAATTTAGAAAAGTTTTATAAACTTAACCTAAATCTAGTATAATGAATCGAAATGACTGAAAATATTGATGAGATCAATAGTCTCAGTCATAACAAGTCTTCCGAAACGATAGTGTCTAAATACAAGCTGCATAACCACTAAACCTATAACTGCTATAGAAAATGAAAGAATACCATGTTAGTATGGATTTTAGAAAGATTCTAAAATAGTCTTTTAATTTTAGTCTGATAACGTCAGACATAGTTTTTCTTCAAAAGGAAGAAACATGGGGTATTTTCCCTCACAAAGCATCGAAACAAAGTTGGATTGTTGCTCTCAATGGTGTCTTTCTTGAAAAGAGTTCTTCAAGAAGACAAGTGGAGAAAATATTCGAATCTTATTCGAACCGAATCAACAAAAGAACACAATGGGAGTACGAGAAACTCACCTAACTTCTTAAGAAAAGTTAAGAAGGTTCTACAATATTGTTCAGAAACCCCATTGAGTCTTCAGAAGACTCACATAAACTATAGCAGAACCAGACTCTGAAAATTGGCTGAAAGTCTATGGGATCAAAAGTAAGAGTTGGTATCTAAACATTCATGAAAGAAATTCAAGAGTTGATTTTCTGAAAAGAATGATTAGATTCTTGTTCGACAAGAGGGTAAGTGGGAGTGAAACAAGTTAGTTTCACGTCCTGTATGTGAGACATACTAGAATTGAAAAACAATTAAGGAACTGACTCAATAAGACACCTGACGAGGGTAAATAAATAAAGAAATAAATAGATTAGGCATCGAAATCTATAGAGTTATAGATTAACAGATGATAAGACTCGTTCAAAAGAAGTTTTGAAAAGTCTAACTAGAAATACTCTTAGAGAGAGATTCTACCTATCTCTCATGGATCACTACTAAGCAAAAAATTAGAATTTGGAAGTCTTGATGAGCAAAAGCACACATGAGGAAAATACTAATTTCGCGAGACATGAGATCGATTATGAAGATGGTCGATGTTTACCCGCACATCTAGAAATACATAAGTATTTTGATGTCCTCGCCCATGAACAAGAAAGAAGTTCCTAGGATACGTGGAGTATCTAAGAAAGTGTCTCTGAAAGTAAAAGTTAAAGAAAATCATAAAAGCAATCTTCTGAAAATAAAGATAGGAATCTTCTAGGAAGGACAACCAGGTGAAAAGAAGTTTTTCCATAGTGGGAGTCGTTACAAACTCTACTAGTAAAGAAAGTACAATTAGGACTTAGGAAGTGTTAGTTTCAGTTTAAGAAAACTGACATTATTGTAAAAGATGACGAAGGAGTTCTTCAGCATAATAATGATAAGCAAAGTGAAAACGAATAGTGGATTGGATCCACAAAACTGAACTGTCACCTTAGATCAAACATGGGAGATGTATAAATCTAAGGAGTTAGGGTCATGAAAGATTGCCTAAGAGACTTGTAAAACTCGGCACGTAAAAGAGTTCACATGGGAAACTCACTTTTACAAACTCTTCTTATCCGAAATAAATTAAATTTATTTCGTCATCAAAAGTGTGGTTTAGAATTTAGACGATAGTCCAAAGATAAAGGAAAGTTCCAGGCAAGTTTATCCGATACGTGATCTAATGAAAGAAACCCTGCTAAGTGAAAATGGAAGCATTCCATTATATAAAATAACCCTAGTCCAGGACATCGATTGGACAATGATGACTTAAGAAGACTAGCATGAGTGATTGACAAGATAACGTTGTTTCTTGGGTTATAGGAATTAGAGAATTCAAGTCAACTTCATGGGTGTATAAATTACACTGGAACCCACCAAGTGAGATTACTTCAAGAAGTTGAAAATATGAACGTCATAATCTCATTTAGCAAATCAAAGAGATTCCTCTAAACATGAGTACTCACTCATCTTATTTAAGGAATGTCAAGCCTTGGTCCCGTCAAACGCCGCGCCGTAACAAGAGGTTATAAAAATAGAGGTAGTGTGAAACAGGATAGACATGAAGCTGAGTGGGAGTACAAGAATGGAATATGTCTTTATAACGAGAGTTAGGATAAAGTATCTCTAGGCCACTTGAGGAGTGACAACTAGAAATGCATGGTCGTGCTCAAATGGATTAAAAGTTAATCATTAGATTTGACAGTCTGTCCTCCCGATCAAGAAAGTCTGATAAAATATGACGTATCAGATGAGATATGAAAGACATGGGAATTGAGCATTGCACTTGTTCTAAGTACAAGTGGGAGGCTGAAGGATATATGTCCTTGGAGTCTGAAAGTATATCCTTTCGAAGGAATGTCCTTCGACCAAGATGGAAATGCGTACGATTTGGCTCATAGGATAATGATGACTTTATTGGAAGATCAATCAATCCGGTCCAATTAGGAGTCGTAATGCTTAGCTAGAAGCCGCTTACGATTGTCGGATCACTTCAGTTATCCGCGGCTAACATAGACCGGATCCTACAACGGGTTACACATAAGAATTGGTAACTCGAACAGTGAGAAATAGACTGATGGGAACTAGTATATAGATGGATATGATCCAGTCTAAGAGACAGAAAGAATCGGTCTCGAAAGAGAAGTCTGAAAAGGCAAAAACCCACTTGAAAGGGGCAACAAGTGATTCCCTTAAGGGGAGATCCCCAGGCCTTATTAAAGGGGTGGGTCGGGCAAAGTATGCCCATTAAGGGCTACTCTGGCCGGCCACACCATGGGGAAACCCTAATTAGGGTTTTCCCTATATTAAGAGTCCCAATTAGTTTAACACTAACTTGTACTTATATTTTCTGAGGGACTTTTAAAATTCCTTATTTGAGTAGGATTCTATTAAGGTAATGCTTATATAAAACCTCATTATGAATTCAGAAAAGGTGTGGAAATTTCTCTGAAGAAAATCACTCTCTTGAGACAACTATTGGATAAAGAGGATTTTAGAGAAAAGTTCTCATTCTATTTATCAATTCTAGAAGAAGCAGTTCTCCATCTCAACTTTCAAGAAGGTCCTAGCTGACTGAAAGAAGGGAGTTCGAGTTATACAATACGGTGTCTCAAGTAGAGGAGCTACACTTGAAGCTCTTTATCTTCCGAATACTGGTCGGAATTTAGTTTGTGGGAAAGCGATTAAAGGTATTCTTCTTCCTTCTAGTTCGTAGTTAGTTCATGTATAGATCCTAGATAACTTCGTGTTAAACATTAGATGTTTGAGATTACGCTACCAACACTAGTTAGATATGTATTAGATACATGTAAAACCCCAACAAAAGAAGGTTCAACACATAATGACCATGAATAATGACTTCGTTGATGACTCTTAAATATCTTCTCGATTATAGAAACATCGGAGAGCCAAGCGACACCCTGACCACCAATTATAGACAGAAATACTGGGTGTGAAAAACGACTATCGAGAATACGGAGAGACATCAATGGCGTTGCCATAAGTCTTGAATACTTGATCCTAAAGGTTCAATTCAATGACGTATCGAAGAAGACAACCGCATAAGTGAGCGGAGAAGCGTGTCAGGCCAACCGTCGAACCTATATGTTTAATGCCGACGACAGAATGTTATCGGCATACAAAGAGTTACAAGACGATGAAGTTCAAAAGAATTCATCGGTCTGAGATAATGAAAATTATATGAAGCGGTCTCGAATACAAATGACAGAGACTACAAAATTCAGAAATGAAACTCGTCTTCAAGAAAACAAGTTATTCAGACGATAAATCAGTATAATTTTCAAGAAGGTCCTTAAACCTGTCTAAGGATTACTGAAAGATCCTCGGATGTGTTAAGGGAAAGAACCTTTGCTAAAAGATCTCGTGATCAGGGGATTTTAGAAATAAATCTTTAAGTCTTTGTAAGTATGTCCTTAGTTCTGTATAATATACAGAATGGTCCTTCATAAATCCTCATGGGTAATCTAGTCTCCTTGGATAGACAAGGGAATTAGGGTTAATATGACATAAAAGTTAAATATTACGTGATTTGGTCTAGACCAAGCTCTAATAGTAAATTCAAGGGTCTTAATAAGATTTCTGGTTCAAGAGAGCAAACGAAATCTAAGGGCGAAGAAGGACAAAATATTGAAGATAACTTTATTGATCAAGGGGTAGTTTTAAACCTATCAAGCAAGTATATATGTTTAAGACATATAACTTAAGAAAGAGTTTGAAGAGAAACTTACCTCGTGTTATATTCAAGGGTTCTAATGATCATCATGTTATGAAACAAAACTAAAACCGCTACACTAAAGGAGTTGTGTAAGAAAATAGTTTTGTGAAAAAGGAGAATGCCCTGGTTACCCTGGAATTTTGGGGGCAGATATTGTTAAACATTTTACGGTACCCTATATGGAATGATGTAAGATTCAATCCAAGTTGATGAGTAAGACAAGATACTCTTGAAATGTGGGGGGAACCAGAAAGGAACCGAAAAGCCAATTATAAAGAAATAAATGGCATAAAGGTCTCCAAATTCTGCTTAAGATGTAACGTCGTAGGGACGTGAAAAGAGTGAATTTATGGAGAACGTCGGAAACCAGATTTAGCCAAAAATAATGTTCTGTCAATAAGGTTTCATTGAGCTAAGAACTGTTGATGAGACATAAAAATGTCTCATCTAAATCTCTTAACCCGGGCTTGTTAGTCCAGTTCAAGCAGTTACTCTGATGAATTGCTTGTTTCTCTTGTGCAGGTATCTTCAGAGGAGTTGAGCGCGAAAAAACAGATAAAATCGAGAGAGAGACACATTAGGGGCATTTTTATCATTTGGTGGTATTGGTGTTCTGGAAATTTTGGCAAATATTGATGCGCGGATAAAACTAGAGTTCAAGACGAACTCCTGGGCGAAAACGGAAGTCAAATCGGAGTCCGGGTGAGCAAAACTAAAGCAAGTCAAAGTCGGGAGCAAAATCAATTGACCAAGTCAGCTAGTAGACATGTGTCATGAATCTGTCAGGAGAATGAGGGGCATCTGGACGCGAGCGGTATTACTTCGGTCCCTGCGGTATGAGTTTTCTTAGAACAGATCAGGTGTTTCGCGCGTTTAGTCTTCAGTACTCCTCCACGCAAATCCAAAGGAGGTGGACGGCAGTTAATATCTCCGCACACATGGCCACGTCTGAAGAGGTGTGTCGCCTAACTTCCACTCTGCCGCGATGCATTGTATCTGTCTCACTTCAGAGACAACTTTCTCACGGCCAGGTTTCCCTTTCTCTCTCGCTCTCTCTTCTCTATCTATAGAAAGTCAAACTGTAATTTTTAAAATTAGGGAGAGAGAGTAAGCTGAGGGATAAAGCAAAAGGGGAAATTGGAGATTTGATAAATCTTGGTGAGAGATCAAAACGAGATTTGCGACTTTTCTTTTTGGTGAAGATATCGCGAGCTGAAGAAGGAATAGGAGATCGAAAGACAGAGGATCCGATCAGTTGTCTCTCTATGATGAGATATTTCAGAGAGAGAAAGATATTGATGGACATCTTCTGATCATATGCTATATTGGAAATAAGATTTTTTATGTTATACATTCTTTAGTAGTGTTCATGAGACAAGTTAGCAATTCAAAAAATTCTCATGAACAGACAAGAATCTAGGGACTCATGTTTGTCACAAAATCAATATGGAAATATGAACATTAGGTAATTATTAACATGAAATAATTACATACCTTTCTCCATTGTAGAGATTAGAAATAAATTCTTACTAGAACCAATATAAGCTCCTTTCTTGAATAAGCTTAACTCCTTAATTCTTTACTTACTAGAAGATGAACTTGTATACGTACTCTTTTCTCTTCTATTCTTCAAGCACTATTGATGGAGATACTAGCTTGAATTAATGAGCAAGAGCATAGCTTTCCATCTTATTCTCCATCTCTATTTATACAAGTCTCTAATCCATCATAGAGTTTGTACAAGTTACTAAACGGGTGTTATGTGTCCCCTTATGTGTCAAGCAACAAGTCCATTAGGTGTCATGAAACAAGACAAGTGTCCCTTATGTGTCAAACCACAAGACCATTAGGTGTCAAGACACAAGACAAGTGTCCCTTATGTGTCAAACAACTATACCATTAAGTGTGAAGACACAAGACAAGACAACACAACACACCTCATTAGTCTATAAACCTCATGGTTATAGATGGGCCTTGTTGTCAACACATAGTTAGTGTCCATAGATTCAATATATGAATGAGTTTTATGAGCCCAACAAACCTTTAGCCCAACAAGTGTATACATGGTCTTATTGTACGGGACATACTAATGGGCTTTGTTCATGAAAATTGGCGAATGGGCCTTGCATGAACATAGCCCATGTTTACATTCTCCCACTTGGACCATACAATTGAAAACAAAATTTTAGGTTTTCGAAGATCATTTAAAACTTTTAGTAAATAAGTTGGTTAAGGTTTTGGCTCAAAACATACACGCGCACATTTTTAAAATAAATAACTCCATTCATATCTAGTGAACACAACCTCATTAACAGGTAGGCTACTAATGCGAGTCATAGCGGTTACATGTCTTAAAGAGATACATTTCCTTCCATGTACCACGACATTAGCAACTTCCTGACATTACCATTCATTGAAGATTAGATACAAAACCAAGTACATAAGTGGTTTTGTTTCAATTCAGCTATGTCTGATTAAGACTATTCCTGTCTAATCAAGACTATTCTTGTCACTTTCACTCATTTCGATTATGCTCATATGAGTAAACAAGAATTTGGAAACATAGCATTCATGAGATCTCAATTAGTATTTGTAGAAACTTACATACATATCAATCCACTACATACAAGGATTACTAAGGCCCATCGTTGCAACATGTTCCTTAAAGGTCTTAGATACCAAACCCTTAGTTAGTGGCTCAGCTACCATACACATGGTACTAATATGTTCCACAATTACTGTATGTTTCCGAACCTCCTCTTTTACAATAAGATATTTGAGCTCAAGGTGTTTGCTTCTTCGTGAGTTCGAATACTTATCATTTTTAGAGAAGTATACTGCGACAGTATTATCACAATAAATTCTCAGCGGCTTGGCAATAGAGTCGACAAGTCCAAGTCCCGAGATAAAATTCCGCAGCCATAAAGCATGAATTGTGGCTTCATAATATGCCACAAACTCAGCCTCCATTGCGCAAGATGCATAAATACTTTGTTTAATGCTTCTCCATGATATCGTTCCTCCAGCTAGGGGTGGGAATTATACCCGAGTACCCGATACCCGTTGTGGTTACCCGGGTCCGATAAAGCCCGTGGACGCCCACGCCCGAAGACGGGTACAACCCGTCCAGCCCGATGATTTTTCATGGACGGGCTCGGGTAGAAAGCTCTACCCGGCACCCCGCCCATGCCCGAGCCCGTCTTGTTCACCCGGCGGGTGCCTTTAGATACCCATACACCAGGGATTTCAAGGACTACCCAGTTAACACTATCCGTCAGATTTAGGGCTCTGCACCAAGATATGTATATATCTTGAACACAGTGTCTTATCCCATTTTTGCTTGGGAACTTCCCATCTCTTTCTCTAATTATTTCACTCTTTCTTCTTTGGTACTACTTTAATCTTAACCTTCTGTGTGAAATACTGTGAATTCTTCTTTCATGCATCTTCATCTGTATCCATGACTCTTTGGTGTGAAGTGAGAAGAGAAAAATATGAAATGAATAGATGAAGACAACTAAAATGTGGAAGACAACCAAGTCTGGGTTTGCTTGTTTATATACGTACACTCCATCTTTGTCTCTCTGTCTTTACATATATAACTTTCCCATATGTTTATATATATATATATATATATATATATATAGATAGATCTATAGCAGATCTCTGTAGTTCTGTTGCAGATCTGTTTAGGTCTAGGTTTTATACATGTATATCAATAAAAAGTATATGGATGTATATTACTTTTCTTCATCTTCTTATACAAAAGGAATCGGATTATTGTCATGCATCTGATTTTATTATTTTTGTGAAACTTGGGTAATTTAAATTTTTGTACTGTTCGTTCTTCATTATTTCAAAGAGCCCGTTACCCGATGATCCGTTACCCGAGTGTTTTGGTGGGCTTGGGCGGGCTTTGAGCATGGTAAAGTCATAAAATGCCCGCCCGAGTCCGCCCGACTACCCTAATAGCCAAGAAGAAACTATACCCGACCCGCCCGAGCCCGAGCCCGACTTGTCTCTACCCTTGGGCACCCATACCCGCCCGATTCCCACCCCTACCTCCAGCTAATAGGAACACATATCCAGAAGTGGATTTTCTACTATCAGTACATCCAGCAAAGTCGGAGTCTGAGTAACCTATTACATCCAGATTATCTTTTCTTCTGAAAGTAAGCTTACAGTATTTCGTTCCTTGTAAGTACCGCATCACCTTCTTTGCTGCTTTCCAGTGAGTCATCCTTGGGTTACTTTGGTAACGACCAAGCATTCCTACTGCGAAGCTAATGTCTGGGCGAGTACAAACTTGCGCATACATAAGACTTCCTACTGCAGAAGCATAAGGAATACTTTCCATTCCTTTTCTTTCAAAGTCATTCTTAGGACATAACATGAGACTTAACTTATCTCCTTTCTGTATTGGTGTATCAGTCGGTGCACAATCCTTCATGCCAAATCTCTCTAAAACTTTTTCGATATAGCTCTTCTGAGACAAACCAAGTAAACCTTGTTTTCGATCTCGAAAAATTTCGATCCCGATCACAAATTTTGCCTCATTCATATCTTTCATTTCAAAGTTCTTAGAGAGAAATTTCTTGGTTTCATACAATAGACCAAGATCATTAGTGGCTAGGAGTATGTCCATATATACATTGATCAACAATGTTTTCTTTAAATCCGAAGGTCACAATGGTATCATTAAACTTAAGGAACCATTGTCTGGAGGCTTGCTTAAGTCCATATATTGACTTATTCAATTTACACACCATATGTTCCATACTTATTTCTGAGTAACCTTCCGGTTGTTCCATGTAGACCTCTTCCTCTAAACTCTCATTTAGAAAAGTTGTTTTCACATCCATTTGGTGAAGTTCTAGATCATAATGAGCCACTAAAGCCATATTAATTCTAAATGAGTCTTTTCTTGATACAGGCGAAAATGTATCATGATAATCAATGCCTTCTTTCTGAGTGAAACCTTTTTGTAACAAGTCTGGCTTTATATCGTTCAACTTTGCCTTTAGAGTCGAGTTTGGTCTTGAAGACCCATTGACACCCGATTTTCTTACACCCATCAGGCAATTGAACCAAATCTCAGACTTTGTTCTGTTTCATAGATTTCAACTCTTCATTCACTGCATCAATCCATTTAGAAGAATTACTGCTATTTACTGCTTGTGAAAATGAAACTAGATCATCCTTACTTGTCCCAATATCATATTCGGATTCTTGAAGATATACTAAATAAGCAGAAGAGATTGCAGACTTCCTTATTTTCTGAGATCTGCGTAACTCTACTGGATCATGGGATTGTGGGTCCATCAATTGTTGTTCACTATCAACAGTTGGATAGTTTTCATGAGGAACAACAATATTTTCAATAGGTAAGGGTATGGGAACAGTTACCTTACTTCTTTAATAACCACATTTCGTGGTTCAATACTCCCACTATTCTCATGATTCTCAAGGAATCTTGCATTGCCAGTTTCAACAATTCTAGTGGTATAGTTAGGACAATAAAATCTATACCCTTTGGATTTATCAGGGTATCCAGTAAACAATCCCCTGATAGTTCTTGAGTCCAATTTATTTTCTTGCGGGTTATAGATTCTATCTTCTGCTGCGCAACCCCAAACACGAAAGTGCCTTAAACTGGGTTTCCTACCAGTCCATAACTCAAAAGGAGTTTTAGAAGCTGACTTACTAGGAACTCTGTTTAAGACATATGCAGCAGTTTTAAGAGCTTCACCTCATAACATAATGGATAAATTAGAGTTGCTCATCATGCTCCTAACCATATCCATTAGAGTTCTATTACGCCTTTCAGCAACACCGTTCTGCTGAGGCGTTCCTGACATTGTATACTGTGCACAAATGCCAAGTTTTTCTAGGAGTTTAGCAAACGGACTAGGATGTTGTCCCGATTCGTCATACCTTCCATAATATTCACCACCTCTGTCTGATCTAATGATTTTCACCTTTTTTATCTAATTGTCTTTCAACCTCAGAGATAAAAATCTCAACAATAGTTACTGGCTGAGATTTATCATGTAACAAACAGATATAACCATAACGTGAAAAATCATCTATAAATGTGATGAAATAATTCTCTCTACCAATACTTGCGATGGAGAGAGGTCCACAAATATCAGTATGGATGATCTCAAGAAGTTCTCTGCTCCTTGTGGCTCCTTTCTTGGTGTGTGTTGTTGTCTTCCCTTTTTTACAATCGACACACATCTCGAAATCGGTGAAGTCTAGGTTTGACAAAATCCCATCCTTCACTAATCTCATCATTCTTTCTTTGGAGACATGCCCCAATCTGTTATGCCACAAGTTGCTAGAGTTCTCATTTATTTTATGCTCAATTCCAAAACTTACATTAGGATGCAGGCTTAAAATAGATTCAGCAAACTGATTATCAAGACTGATTTTGTAAAGTTTATCATATAAAACGCCGGAACCTATAACACATTTATTTTTAGGGTTAATTCCGTTTTGGCCCCCGATTTGTGACCAACTGGCCATTTTGGCCCCTAATTGTGTTCGGCAGTTCGTTTTGGCCCCAAAAAATTCCTAAATGGCCCTAAATTTTTTCAACCTCTCAATTCTACCCCCATGGCATTTCTGTAATTATTTTTTTTCTTTTTCTTTGTCCACCTCACCCTTCAATTGTCACATCACTTTGTCCACCTCACCCTTCTTCTCCGGCGAAAGGTTGCCGGCCGGAATAAAAATTCCGGCCGGCAACCTTTGCCAAAATAATTTTTTTTTTTTCATTTCTCTCTCTTCTTCATCTCCTTCTTTCTCTCTCTTCTTCTTCTTTCTCTCTTCTTCTTTCTTTACCTCTCTCTCTCTCTCTATAACTCCGGCGAAGGGGCGGAGCCCCTTCGCCGGAGAACCAGACCTTCAAGGTCTGGTTTCAAACCAGATCGGAATCTGGTTTCAACTAACCAGATCTCGGTCTGGTTTGAAACCAGACCGAATCTGGTTTTGCACCAGACCGAATCTGGTTTCGCACCAGACCTTCAAGGTCTGGTTCTCCGGCGAAGGGGCGGACCGGAGTTATAGAGAGAGAGAAAGAGGTAAAGAAAGAAGAAGAGAGAAAAAAGGAGATGAAGAAGAGAGAGAAAGAAGGAGATGAAGAAGAGAGAGAAATGAAAAAAAAATTATTTTGGTAAAGGTGGCCGGCCGGAATTTTTTATTCCGGCAGGCAACCTTTCGCCGGAGAAGAAGGGTGAGGTGGACAGAGTGATGTGACAATTGTTAGATGAGGTGGACAAAGAAAAAGAAAAAAAAAATAATTTCAGAAATTCCATGGGGGTAGAATTGGGAGGTTGAAAAAATTTGGGGCCATTTAGGAATTTTTTGGGGCCAAAACGAACTGCCGGAAACAATTAGGGGCCAAAACGGCCAGTTGGTCACAAATCGGGGGCCAAAACGGAATTAACCCTTATTTTTATACAAGTCAAAACATTGATTTCCTAAAGACAGTTTATAACCCAAAAGATTTAGTTGAAACATAGAAACTAGATTACGAGATACGGTTGGAATAAAAAGGGTATTATACAAATCCAAAAAACAACCAGTATCAAGTTTTAAACGATAAGTTCCAACAGATAAAACTTCAGAGGAAATCTGGTTTGCCATAAAAATGAAACGTTCAGTCTGACTTGGGTTTCGGCTTGAAACAAAGCCCTGCATTGTTTTAGAAACATGAACATTAGCGCCCGTATCGAGCCACCAAGTGTTCGAAGGAATTTCAACAAGATTTGATTCGAAACATACAAGAGCTAACTGCTCACCTTTCTTTTCGAACCAAGCCTTACGCTTTGGACAATCTGCCTGAAAATGTCCAATCTTTCTACAAAAATGGTTCTGAATTCCTTCTTCTTAATATGAACCTGGGGAGCTAAAGCAGGTTCATGGTTTTTTGGTGCGACAACTTTCTTACCTTTCTTGGGCTTCCAATTCTTTCTTTTCACTTCTTAAGTAACAAGATTAGTAGAGAAATTTTCTTGTTGTCTTAACCTTGTCCCCTCTTGAACTAACATACTAGATAGTTCATTCACATTCCATTGTTCTTTCAGTGAATTACAATTCATCTGGAATGGTCCATACTGAGGAGGTAAAGAATTCATAATAAAACGAACAAGAAAAGGCTCCTCTACATTCATACCAAGTACCTTAAGTCTCGCTGCAATGTTAGTCATTTCAATTAAGTGCTCTTGCATACCTCTCATACCGTCATACTTTATGGTAGTGAGTTGAGCCATTAGCGTGCCAGCTAGAGACTTATCGGTTGCACGAAATCTCTCCTCAACTGCATTAATGAAGTCTTTAGCATTATCAGTTTGAGGAAGGGATGACTTTATATTGCTTGCAATAGTCATTCGTATAAACATCATGCTTAGTCTGTTCGATTTTTCTCAAGCGTCAAACAAATTTTTCTCATCAGTGCTACTTGATACATTTAGAATAACAGGTCTATCAGACATAAGGGCTCGATCCATATCAAGAACACCTAAAGTGAACTTGACATGTTCGCTCCATTCTGAAAAATTTGAGCCAGTAAGCAAGGGAACAGACGCAGCTTGCGAATGTAGGGATATCGGCGCAGATACTGCAAACATTTAGACAATATACTATAAGCAAGTTAACTATATCAAAATTTATCCTTTGGGTCTAAATTAAGATATATACCATACCATTCATCATTTAAATACCATACATAAATGAGTTCATTAGTGTATCGTCTAACCACAAAAGGTTCATCACCTTTGGGCAATAGAACCAAGTTGATTAGATGGTACAAAGCATTAACAATAATATTCAATCAACTTATAGTTCTTCTTTGGAAAAATTACACGTTATCGAAGTAGTTTAATGCAAATTACTCGACATAAGTTTAAACGTTAATTAATTAACCTTCTTAAATATGTATTATTAGTTCAAAAGTCACTTTGGCAACCATTTTCACTAATTATACATATCATAGTTAAAAAAATTCTCTTATGTCAAACTTTTCATTTAAAACTTAAAGTTCTAAAATTAACCTTTAGGTAGTTTTTATCGAAAATTCTTAAGGCGATAAAAACACATAAAGAAAGGTTCTCTTAAATCAAAACCAAATTTATTAGAGGTTTGTACTAACTTTGAACCAACACAAAAGAAGCTTTTATGAAACTAAATGAGTTCTTTAATACAAAGGATTTTAAGTTTCAAAAATCAATCATGTAGTTTCATTCTCCATATTTCTAATTTGGCAACAAAACATAGATTAAAACTCGATAATTTGCCAAAACGATTTTGAACAAACATGAAGTCCACACCCATAGCTCTGATTCCACATGTTATACATTCTTTAGTAGTGTTCATGAGACAAGTTAGCAATTCAAAAAATTCTCATGAACACAAAAGAATCTAGGGACTCATGTTTGTCACAAAATCAATATGGAAATATGAACATTAGGTAATTATTAACATGAAATAATTACATACCTTTCTCCATTGTAGAGATTAGAAATAACTTCTTACTAGAACCAATATAAGCTCCTTTCTTGAATAAGCTTAACTCCTTAGTTTTTTACTTACTAGAAGATGAACTTGTATTCTTCTATTCTTCAAGCACTAGTGATGGAGATACTAGCTTGAATTAATGAGCAAGAGCATAGCTTTCCATCTTATTCTCCATCTCTATTTATACAAGTCTCTAATCCATCATAGTGTTTGTACAAGTTACTAAATGGGTGTTATGTGTCCCCTTATGTGTCAAGAAACAAGTCCATTAGGTGTCATTAGGTGTCATGAAACAAGACAAGTGCCCCATATGTGTCAAATCACAAGACCATTAGGTGTCAAGACACAAGACAAGTGTCCCTTATGTGTCAAACAACTAGACCATTAAGTGTCAAGACACAAGACAACACAACACAACACACCTCATTAGTCTATACACCTTATGCTTATAAATGGGCCTTGTTGTCAACACATAGTTAGTGTCCATAGATTCAATATGTGAATGATTTTTATGAGTCCAACAAACCTTTAGCCCAACAAGTGTGTACATGGTCTTATTGTATGGGACATACTAATGGGCTTTGTTCATGAAAATTGGCGAATGTGCCTTGCATGAACATAGCCCATGTTTACATTTTACAGTAAAGAGGATTCGGTTTCTAGCTGTATATTGGCTTAGTAATCAAAAGAGAGATACTCAGTTGAAAGAGATATGTGGGAGATTGTTGCCGTTTCTTCTTCAGCTATATAGAGAACAAAAACAGAGAGTTCAGGGTATCTTCTCACAGCTAAGAACAGAGGAATGTCATTTTGATTTTATCATCTCCACACACCAAGAAACAGAGAGCTATCAATTCTTTATCCTTCATCTATCTATTTTCTTCTCATTTCTTTTATTTTTTTTTAGTGAGAGAAGGAAATTAAAGAACGAAGATAGAGAGAGATTTTTGTAGTGAGAAACAGAGAGAGAGATATTTTGTAGAGAGAAAGAGGATTCATAATTCAATTTTACATCTTATATCATTTTTCTCTTCCATTTAGTTGGTGTTTTGGGTTGAGAAAGAAACAAGAAGAGATAACCAGTAGAGAGAGAGAGAGAGAGAGAGAGAGAGAGAGGGAGAGAGTTTTCTGTCGGAGAAGGATACTCGGTTTGCTTCAGAAGTCTGCTGGAAAATACTTTTCTGGTATTGCTGGAAAATCGTTTTCCCAAAGGGGGTGTTTGGCTGCTGAGGGAAAACTATTTTCAGAGATATTTTCAGCATTCCAAAGATCCTGTGTGTTTGTTTCTATTTGAATTTGAATCTCAATCTTGTTTCAAGCATGTGTAGCTAAGTTCTTTTAGTCTAGGGTTTTGATGAAGTTATAGTTTTACACGAATGTTAATTTCCTATCTTACTAGGTTGATAGAAAAGTCATTGATTTTCGATAAATATTCATAATTTCTTCTTCAATTATATTTCTGAGTTGATTAGTCATATTTAAGTGAGCATCTTTAATGACCAATACTTCTTAGTTAATAGGCGAACATTGAAAATGTATTTAAATCTTTCATTACCTATGCTTCATACATCTTGATTCGTCATATTTAGGTTAGGTTCTTTAATGACGAATATTTGATAGTTGATAGGCAATAGTTAGAAAAATCGATTACGGTGAGTCATAATAAAAGATGAGATTTGAGTAAATATTTGTGCTTGATTATAACGGATTCAAAATCCTAGTCTTCTCCCCCCATTAATCCGTTTATCGTTATTATTTGTCTTCGTTAGTTTTTAGTATTTTACTATTTAATTGTCAAAATAAAAAAAAAACAGAAAAAATCAAGTTAGTTTTAAGTTTAAGAGTGAGTTTGACTTGGTCTCTGCGGATCGACCCCGGTCTTATCGGGTGTTACTACTTGACCACCGTGCACTTGCGGGTGGTGACCTTTTAAGGAAACTTTTTAGGCCCATCAACTGTAATTATACTTACCAAGTTGTGACAAGATTAAAAATTCAAGTGTGTGAATATAAGTGATGACGTGAATGTCTAATTCTCTCAACAAATCTGGAAAAACACAAATGGAAAGAATTTCTCTCTCCATTCCTAAACTAAGTAACGAGATTCAACCGTGAATCATTTGTTCAAGATAACAGACGATACTAGTTAGGAATAAGTAAGTGTTTGAGAAGATATGATCTCGACGTTTTCCCAGATTAAATCGTTACTCCTAAGTGAGAATTTAAAGTGTGTGTTGGGACTGAAAAAGGTAAAATTACCACTCAAGAACCACGATAAACATAAATACTTGAATTTGAACAAATTCAAGAAAGAATTGTCTGAGCAACAAATAGTTTTTAGATATCTGAGTAGACTCGTATACTTCAGTTGTACATATCATAAACAAATGAAAATAAAGATATGTTGACAACACTTGAATCTCAAATACAAATTCTAAAAGTGGATTTGAAAAATCACTGAGGGCTACGATATCACAAAACTCCTCAAAGGGCAGACGTGCATAGCTGGATCGACAATGTAATCCTAAAGGCCTTGATGGATACATTGCTCTGGAGAAAGCAAAGGAAGTGGGTGGACTTCCTGGAGGATAGGTATATGTGATTGAAGCCAGTGCACGCAATAAACCTAAGTAGTTGTTGCGTAGGCACTAATACGCGAAGTTTACAGCATTCGAAACAAATAGACGAGCACCGTAAAGCAATTGTTCTCAAGGAATGCATAAATTAGAATTATGTTAAATCCTAAGTTCCCTGCCGGATCCGTATGGAAACAAGGGTGAACAAGAGAGTTGAAATTGCATCATAAGGGGAATGGGGCAGAAACGCCTAAAGTAAATGAGTAAAGGCATGGTGAAACCCTACCTAGATGACTGGAGATCCCACGATCTAGGTTCAAAGGGCAACTGAAGCTATATCCTGACTCGACAGTAACCCTGTAAGAGATTTCTATCTCTTACCCATTCCTAGGATGAAAATTATGTTGCCTACAGTGAGAGGCTAAGCATTAAGCTTTTAATGAATCCGAAAACTTAGAACTTGATTCTAACGTGAGGTATAGCAGGATACCTTATTACGGGTAACCTATATGTGTGTTAATTGATGCCGGTTCTATGGGAAGGTCGTCTAGGCCGACTTCTCTAAAGCACACACGAAATCGGGATTGTTCAGGGCCGAAATGAACACAATCGAGAACCTAAGTAAGTAAGGGATTAGCTGTGTGATAGCTATTTTGATTTACAATTCCCAGAACTCAGTTCAAGACGAAGAGTTCACTGCCGTCCTTGTAGACATTGTAGTTACTCACTAGGAAAAGTTCAAATTCGAAAGACTACCTTCTTCTGATGCAGCGAAGTTCCGCATATGAGCTCTTCTAGTGTCAGACTGTCATTATAGTATATATATCATAGTAAACCTCCAATTTTCATTCATGTGGGGGATTGTTAGAGTCGGAGCCGATTTTGGCTTGACTCGACTCATCAAACTCAGAAACATAATGTGGAATTGCGTTCGTCTCGTCGTGCTCTTCATTTTAGAGCTAAGAATCACTCAAATCCGATTCCGGATGTGAGAAATTCAAGGTTAAAGTTTGGACGAAGATCGGTTGAATTAGGGACTAAATCATCGAAGAAGACAAATTAGTTTGGGGACCATCTGGGCGAAGCGAGCACGTCCAGATCCGGACAACTCGCGTTCAACCCGAGTTTTTGAAGCGAGATCTAACAGTCCCGTGTTAGATTTTTCGGGATAGTGTCGGGCACAACACGGAAGCATTGGATCAGTAAGATCTAACGATCCGCGTCACCTCCGCTTCGGGCTTATGGCGGGATTTCGTCAGATCCTAATCTGACGGCTATCTCGTTGGTGCGTTGGGCACAGTTCGGGCATACTCTATTGCCATCCAACGACAGACGTTCAACCCGAGCTTTTCAACCAAATCCTACGTCCCAGAATGCACCGACTCTAAAATTCAGTTTGAATCCGCAAATTTGAAGGGTTATGTCTTTTGACCCCGAAAGACAAATGCACCTATTCAACTCCTATATATACAATCCAAAACCATTCCAATTCTCATTCAATTCACTCTTTTTTTCTCTTTTCTTCTAACAATTAGTATTCTGGTGTGTCTGGAATATCTGATTGGGAAGTAATTATAGTATATCTAGAAAAAGGAAGAAAAAAGTTTCGAGTGAAGTTAGAATTTTAAAGTGTCTAGAAGATTCAATTCATTCTCTTATTTTCTTCTAAAAATTAGTATTCTGGTGTGTCTATCTGATTGGGAAGTAATTCTAGCATATCTAGAATAAGGAAGAAAGAAGTTTCGAGTGAAGTTAGGATTCTAAAGCGTCTAAAAGATTCAATTCATTCTCTTTTTCTCTTCGCTTCTAACAATTAGTATTCTGGTGTGTCTGGAAGATCTGATTGGGAAGTAATTCTAATATATCTAGAAAAAGGAAGAAAGAAGTTTTGAGTGAAGTTAGAATTCTAAAGCGTCTAGAAGATCCAAGTCATTCTCTCCTTCTCTTCTAACAATTAGTATTCTTGTGTGTCTGGAATATCTGATTGGGAAGTAATTTCTAGTATCTATAGAAAGAGGAAGTAAGAAGCTTTGAGTGAACTTATAATCTTAAAGCGTTTAAAAGATCATTCGCATCAATCTAAGAGCTCATATTATTTGCGAAGGTTCGCCCGCTTTCAGAATATAGAAGTATTATCTTAAAATTCTGAAAGGATAGTCGTTGTATCCCGAAGGCATACACTCTAACGTTTGGTACTGTTACGGGGGTGTAAAATGTCTTAAGGAAAGAGAATTTATTCTCTCCTCGACTCCATTATCTTTTGTCTATCTCGGTTAATCCGATAGAAAGAATTACTGATAAAGTCGGTATTCGCTTATCATTTATCTCTCTATAACTTAGAGAACGGAAGTTCCCTACTTCAACCCAGACCCTGGCTTAATCAAGGCAATATAGAGTTAAAGTGAACCCAAATCATAACCAGAGGAACAACATTTTGAGAGTCTCTAAATGCCACTACAAAATTTTAAACAATAGAAAACTTTGTTCTTTTACTACTTTTTGCCTATTGAATTTGAGAGTGACATGTGTAAGTAAAGATATTTTAGAGATTTCAATTGCAAATAAAAATTAAAGTGTCTATATCTTGACACTTAGAAAGGAACTTTTAACTCACACTTGAAAACGAGGATTTGAAGATCCATTACCCCGTATTCCCACGTAGAATACCATCATTGTTGATTTGCAAATGATGTTCCCTGACGACTCTCTCTCTCTTTCGATATCCATTTCTATCCTCTGGTTTTTGTTCCCAACTTCCATTGACTCGTCTTTAAATGTTTCTCATCTAATTCCCCATCTGATTTATGCAACTCCTAACTCATTCACAGTTACTCTTCTCCCAACAAATTGTATCTCTGAGAGTTCACCCTAGTTTTAACTTAGAGATATATATATATAGAGAGAGAGAGAAGGGGAGGAAGAGAGAGAGATTTTGTTTTTGTTTATGATTCAACGGAGAACGATGAGCTGGAGAAGAGTGGCTAAATCTTCTCAGGCTTTGGCAGCCAATATATTTCTCTTCTCTTTCATGCTTTTGCTTGTACTTAAGCTCGATCATGTCGTTTCTTACTCTTGGTGGTCAGTATTTTACCAATTACTTTCCATTTACTTTTTTCTCAATTAAACCCCTGTAATGGCCAAAAATTGTATTAGGCCCAATTCGCCTAAATGCCGCCTAGGCCCAACCTAATTTGCATTAACATCACTTGGGTCCATCCCACTTGCCTACTGGTTGGACACTCTCCAACGTGGAATTAGATCCATTAGAAATCTAAACGGCTCTAAGCCCTTGTGAGCATCAATCTAGACGAACAATAACCCATTAAAAGTAACAATACTCCAAGCACCCCTTTGACGAAGTCACTCTAAAACCCCACGTCGCCTTAAGTACCTTTAGGCGATCTCAGACTACGAAGAGTCTAAAGTCGAGGCGGCGTAATCGTACGGTCAAATTGCTCTAGGCGACAGATCAACGACTAGAACGAGTCTCCCTTAGGGTTCAGAGTCACCCTCAACCCCAAGTATTTCGGATCTGATAGACTCCACGAGTCCATCAGCCGCCTATAAATAGAAGGAGACTCGGACTCCAAAGGCATCGAATACCAGCTAGAAAACTACTGAAGACTCTTCTCTCTCTCCTTTATCATCTTCTGATCAGTACTCTAGACGACAATAACCAACCTTCGAATTCCAGAAGTCTTGAGGGATAATCTTCCAGGGGATCACTCTAGACGACGATATTACATCTTCAAGCTCCATCGCTCTGGAATTCCTTCTAAAGTCTTTGTTACATCCCACTTCTCCATTATCCAGAATCTCCGATCGAGACGACCTCTCGACCTGCTCCAGGAGATCAATCCGACCAACTATCCCGTAGAGTCGAAGCTCCGGCCATTCTACGAGTCTAGCCACCCTCCGATGATACAACACGGTGACACCCTCAGCATTCAATCGATTAATATTTATCTTTTATAGTTTGTTGAGTTGACCGTCGGAGTGCCCTTGGCAAGACACCATCCCGGTGTCCCCAAGACTTCACGGTTTTACTCGTTTTTGTCTGTCTACAGGTCCAACCGGAACTTCGTCCGTCTTGAGGTCTAAAGCCCAAGTTGTCGGTGGCCCACCAATCGACGATCTATTAATTGTGTGATTTTCTACCGTCCACAACCCCTAAATCCACTCTTGTTGGATTTCGTATGTTTTTTGTGGATAAGCAAAAATAGAAATTCAACTATACTAATTACTCAATTGAAGATAAAAATCCCTGGTTCTAAAATGTTGATTGCTTGATCTTAATTTTATTCATGTATTTAAGTTTTTCACTCTATACCTTAGTTGGGTCAAAACCTATAGTTACTAATACAAACAGATAACATAAATTGACTGCGGAGATGTTTCTGAAAAATATTTATATCAAACAAATTAGGATCGTTTTTTGAATAATATTTGAAGTATGCAAAAATATCTAATTATCATTCTACTTGATATTTACTGTAATAAAGAGAATATCTTTTTTGAGCAGTCTATCTTTGTCTTTTGTCCAAGTTGGTTGTGTTGAGATTAGTAAAATGTGAGAGCAAGATCTATTTTTCGAATTTGGTTGGGGTTTTGTTTTAACCATGCAGGATGATTTTTGCCCCACTTTCGTTTTTTCATACAGTTGTTGCTTAGGGCAGATTCTCTTTGCCTGCTCCATCGATACCACATGACTGTGGAACGCCATGTACGCTTCAATTCGATTAAAGCTTATTTTATGATTGACTTATATGTGGATTTCTACAAAAGGGGGATTTTTTGTGACATTGTCAACTAACTATAGTTTTTTTTCTTAGGCAATAGGCACCTTGCCATGCCATTGTCGCTACACCATTGCTTATCTCCTTTGAGATACTCTTATGTGTGTATCTGGAGAGCATTTATGGTAATTGACACCCTTTTCGAAAAAGATAGAGATTTAGACACAAAAATGAATATTCTTCTGGATAACGTGCACATGTTTAAACTTAATATGATCTGATTGGTCTTTTATGTTCTTTCTAAATTCATCTGTTAATAACACCCTTGGAAACACAAAAGATGTCTTAGTGATGATCAACAAGAAATTTCATATTTTTTCCTTTTTACGCGTTCGTACTGGCATAACAAACTGGTGACAGCAAAATTTAAATAGAAGGAAAATAACAATATTTAATGATTTAATCAAATCATATCACAAGATTCATATGTACATGAGACTAATAGACATTTATCACTCAATCACGGTACAAAAAACTGACCTCTTTCCGATGATCCCTTGTCACTAGCTTCTCTTCTTCAAAAAAACGCAAAGTGCGGCGAAGTTGCTTGGAATGCAGCTTCAAATCCTTAGCCAAATCTTCTTCTCTAACCCACTGACGCCTAAACAATTGGAAGTATTGGATTGATCAGAATCGACAAGAAGCACAAAAAACATAGCCTATTTAGAACTTATTTAAATGATAACAATACGGAGCTTAATGAATGACACATTGATATAGTTTGGTACTTTAAATGATAACAATACATGGATGAGATGTACCAATGGAAGAATGGACTAAAAGATCAATCCTGTATAACAAAATTTTAGAGTTTAGGACCTTTTAGCTAATACCCTAAAATGTCAGTGATGGGCCTAAATGGTTACCCTAAATAGGTCTACACCCGCAAGTGCACGGGTGTCAAGTTGTAATTACTCGGTAAGACCAGTTCGTTCCTCAGAGACTAAGTCAAACTCAATTTAATCTTAAAACTATTGTGATTTTCAAAAGTGGTTTGATTGGTAATATGATTCAAATAAAAAAATAGCAAATATAACTCAAAAGAAAACAAATAAGTTGATATTCAGAAAAGGAGAACCTAGGGTTTTCGAATCCGTCCACGTGACAATCCTAAAGACGATGTATTTGCCTTAGTCAACTAAGTTCTTTGTTTTACTCGGATTCTATCACATGAACGTTCTAGAATCCGGAAGATGTTGTCATTAAAAGCAATAAGAACTTTAAAAGATATGAAGATTTAATCTAAAAATTGACTTGCATATAAATCAAAACGATAGCATTCTCATTATGGACTTCATCTAAAACCCTAGATAGATAAGATTTAGCTACTCATGATAAAGGATGGAAGTTTAACTATATAGAATGTGGGAGAAAAGTAGAAAACTTGAGTTTCTTACTGATTTTGCAGCTAAACAGAGCCTTAAGGAATTGATTTCCTTCTGTTTTTCCAAGAATTCTGCCAAACGCACCCTCTGGGAAAACGATTTTCTCGTCTTCCCGGAAATGGATTCTCCTTGAGAAAACAATTTTCTCATCCTCTTCAACTTTCTTTCTCTCTCTAACCTCCTGTTTCTCTCTCTAATAAGGTAATAAATTACTGTAAATTCTTTATCTATTATGTATTCTATCTCTCTCTTACCAAGAAAACAGAATATAAAATGAAAATCGAAAACAAAATAATGATGAACTTTTTTTTCACAACCGAGTCTCTCTCTCTCTCTCTCTCTACAATATCTCTCTGTCTCTCTCTCTAACTTTCTCTCTTCCTCTGTAATCTCTCTCTCTCTCTCTCTCACTAAGAAACTAAGATTACAAAAAGAGAAACAAAAATCAGAAATTAAGAAAAACTCAAAAATGATAAGCTCTCGGCTATGTCTCTCTCTCATGTTCTTTTTGCTCTCTGAAAAACCTCTCCCCCATTTTCTTCTTCAAAACCGTGTTTTATAGACCAAAATAAAGCCAATCGAAATCTCCTTTGTTTCTGTTTTGATTCGAATTGAATCGAATCTTTCGGTTCAATCCGTTTCTCTCTCTATCTCTCTCCCGAGTCTCTCTCTCTTTCTGTTTTGATTCTCAAATTTTATCTCTCAAAGAATCAACCTCATCATCTCTGTTTTAATTGCCCATGAGAGAAAGAAGAGGAGAGAATCTGCATCTCCTTCCGAGATCCATCTCTCTCGGTTCTCTCTCTCTCTCTACAACTGTCTTTTGAACAGTTCTTAAAGAAACCGGGAGAGAACAGAATTCAAATTCGCATGGTTGTTAGGTGAGCTCGATCCCGTGTGACGCAGCCTATTGGAGCACGTACGACAGTGGTCTTTGGATCGCGAGATCAAATCTGACGAACACCTGCCGTTAGATGAAAAATCCCGTGTACAGAGGCAGCCAAGTAACGCGGATCGCAATGCACCGAATCAGAGCCTATAACTCATCCCGAAAACACCCGAGAGACCCACCAAGCTTCCCGACAGTATACCACGAACTCCTGTTACCGTCAGATCGCGTCGTGTCCTCCTAATAGATCTGCGCCACGTGGCTCTAGGTGTTTTGGTCAAATGATTTTGACCTCAATCTTTGACTTCACCTAAATTGCTCGTCCGGACCCCGATTCGACTTCCGTTTTTGCCACTGGATTCGTCTCGGACTTTTCTTTTCAACTGAGTACTAAAAATTCCAGAACACCATAACCTCCAAATGACCAAAATGCCCTCAAGTATGTCTTTCTCTCGATCTTATCCGTCTTTCACACTGAACTCCGTAAAAGACACCTGGACAAAAGAAACAAGTAATTCGTGAGGGTAACTGCTCGAAATGGACTAACTAACCCGAGTTAAGAGATTCAGATGGGTTTAAATATGATGTGGACTAAAAATGTTCATCGGGTAGATTTTCGAAAGTTAATAGAAATGAAATCCAAATCAATCGAACCATACAAACGCTAAAAATCTTTTCACTAGTAATCAAGACTCGAAGTGCACGTGACAAGCCAATATAAGTATCATTTCGGTTCTGAAAAGACAAGACCTCGATTACCGTCCCGATACATTTCGCCTCGACTACTGCCTCACGGGCATACACTCAAAAATCAAAGTCACTCAAGAATGGTTCACTCTATGTGTTAGTATGAATATGAAGGAAAACTCAACACATGAAAAAGACGGACTAAAATTCTGTGGACGACTGATCTCAAAGAAGGAAACAACCACTAATACAGGATGGGGAAGCTAACCAACTCTTCTCACCTGATCTACTATCTAACAATGCTTCCTAGAGGTAGATAGACACTAATGAGGATCTGATTAGAACTCCTGAGAACTCGACGTCTTCAAATCTTCAAGAACTACTTCAAGGGGTAAACACTCAAACAAAACTACATAAACACTTTTTTCTTTCATTTTCAATTTTTTTTTTTTTTTTTTTTTTTTACTGACTCTGGTAATAAAACTCAAAATACATAACATACTTTCTTCACGTTATTCTTTCCTTGGGTAAAATTCTATTCACTTTGCTTCATGCCTCATTCCCAGGATTCTAAATAATGATGGCGTTCCTATCTTCCTCTAGTTGACACTGTTTTCAAGTTTCTCAGACTACAAGAGAAGGTTTGCATTCTTGATGACATCCCTAGCGGTTGTAAAATTTGAACTCAAGAGATCAACTGAGTTCTAATGAATATTGCGAGGTTGAGTAGCTCTTCATTCTACTCAGAATTAGCTCAGAAGAGATCACTCAAAGCAAAAGGAAAGGCTCAGAATCTCACATGGGTTAAGTCTCCACTAATGATCGATTAAGTTCTCTTAGAAAAGTCTACTCTTCACCTATCTAACACTCACATGGCTAGTGCACAGACAACTTCAAGACTCGAAATTCGTGGAAAAACCCTTAGCAAAAGCATAGTACAACCAACTAGACTCTATAACTATTAACAAGCAAAAACAACTAGACTCACGTTTCAAATCCAAAAATTAAAAATTTTGAACCCTTTTGAATTTTTGAAAATAAGGACTAAAATTCAATCCCCCATCCCCAAACTTAAACCGAACATTGTCCTCAATATTCTGAAGACTATGCAAAATAACAGGATTAGGGAAAGATGTTACCAGATTCAGAAGTCCTATGCATGGTTGTCTCCCAGAAAGCGCTAAGTTTAACGTCTTCAGCCAGACGATACAGATGAGTCAACAAACCTTAAGAACAACTCCATAAACCAATAGGCGAAACATTTGTGGATCTACCCAAGACACGAAGCGTTTAGTGAAGGATAGTCTCACATTTGTGTAAATATGTTGTAGTACCCGTGAGACTATCGTGATCGGGTAAGAATCCTTAAACTTAGATGACAATAAAGTCGTTAAGTTTGGCCATGGACCAGAAAGAGTATAGTCCTGGTAGAAAGGATCTAGGTAGGGATGAGAAACCAAGTGAGGTATTGCACAATCTTTTAAACATGCTCCCGAGGGATACGACACAAGAGGATCTACAGGACTATCAAAGACACCCAGAGTTAAACAAGAGGTTTCTAAAACAGGTACACGGAGTTCTTCCAAAGGAATCACTCGGTTACCAGACTCAAACTCTACCAAAGTTGGTTCAGATAAACCCTCTATAATTTGTTTGATTATGATGTCATTAGTGTCCTTAAAGAACTCTAGGTCATTGACTAAGTCAAGCGAGTCATCATTCTCATTTACTAAATTGAGCAGCCAAGATTCATCATCATCTTTTATGGTGTGTCCATAGCTCAGTGGTGGAGCATTTGACTCATACGATGGAAGTGGTGACTCTAAGGTTGGCAAAGTAATCGGCTCAGACACTAACAAGGAGGTAGACTCTGACATGTTATCTATCTCATTAATACTACCCTCCTCATCTAAGCATAAAAGTTCCAATAGAGTTTCTAAAGGATCTCTCGACTGAGTTGTTGGTAATGCATCTTGAACTAATAATTCTACCAAGTTCAACCCACTGAACTCATCTATGTCATCAGGATGAAGTCCCACATCAAAAATATTCATCTCCACCGTCATATTTCCAAATGACAATCTCAAAAGACCACTTCTACAGTATATGACAGCATCTGATGTAGCTAAAAATGGTCGACCCAAAATGACAGGGATTTGACTCTGTGTATCATGAATTGGTTCAGTATCTAAGGTGATGAAATCTACAGGAAAGATAAACTCACCAACTTTTATCAAAACATCCTCTACTATGCCACGTGGTCGTCTGACAGACCGATCTTCCAACTGAAGGACTACGGAAGTTGGTTTTATTTCTCCCAAACCTAATTGTAAGTACACCGAGTAAGGAAGAAGGTTGACACTGGCACCTAGATCTAACAGAGCTCGTTCAATCTTATGGTTCCCTATAGTGCAAGGTAACGTAGGGCTTCCTGGATCTTTGTACTTAGGTGGGAGGTTTTGTTGGATAATAGAACACACTTGTTGAGTCAAAAAGACCTTTTTATGCACATTCATCTTACGCTTTCTAGTACATAGGTCCTTAAGGAACTTAGGGTAAGCTGGGATCTGTTTAATTGCATCTAGTAATGGAATGTTAATGCTGATTTGTTTAAATATTTCCATAATCTCCTCATACTTAGACTTTTTCTTTGGCTCT
>BEHA01000382.1:499006-526414 GCA_002897215.1 Eschscholzia californica subsp. californica | reverse complement strand
AATTGCATCTAGTAATGGAATGTTAATATTGACTTGTTTAAATATTTCCATTATCTCATCGAACTAAGACTTCTTCTTTCGCTCTACTAGACGTTGAGGATATGGAGCTCTAGGAATGTAAGGCTCAGTAACTACAGGTGGTTCCTCAGACTCAGGAGCCTTCTCAGGCTCATCACTAGAGACTCTGGTTCGCATAGAAGAGGGTTCATGATCTCTTTCACTATCTTCGGGAACTCCTACCTTATTATCAACTACCCTACCACTTCTAAGGGTGGTTACTGCATTGGCTTGACCCATTTGTTGTTTACCTAAAGTACCTTTTGGGTTTTGCTCCGTTTGACTAGGAAAATCACCTTTTTCTCTATGGCTTAGGGCTTCTAGCTTGGTTTCCAAACGAGTTATAGACTGCCTGGTCATTTGCATAAACTCAATTTGGGTCTTAGCTAGTTGATTTAGGGTTTCCTTCAAGGAGTCATTTTCTTGAGAAGGGTATTGGGTACTAGGTTGACCATATGGATTCCTGGGAGCATTAAACCCAGGAGGGTTCATCGAACTACTAGGCTGTCCCTGATTTTGACCCTTGGACCAGGAGAAATTGGGATGATTTCTTCAACCTGGATTATATGTGTTAGAATAAGGGTCATACTTTTGATGATTGTCTTGCCTAGAGTTTTGGTAAAGAACATAAGCTTGTTCTTTTTCAGCAGAACTAAGAAATAGGGTACATTTGTTCCCTATATGAGAAGGGTCTCCACAGACGGAGCACGGATAAGAGGTGGATTCATTTCCAACACTCATGACCTGAGTGGGATCCTCCCTGAATGCTTTAGGCTGACCAAGCTCTAGGGCTTCTATTCTTCTAGCCATGGCGGCGAGTGTAAGTTCTGACTTATCAACTCTATAGATGCCACCTTTATTTGGAGTAGGATTTGCCCTAGTAGGAGGTCCTCTAGAAATTTCCCATTGATGGGATTTCTCAGCTAGATCTTCTAGAAAAGCCATGCAATCATCGACGGATTTATAAGTAAAACCGCCACCACAGAATGACTCTACCATGGATGTTGTGGGATAGTCTAGTCCATCATAAAGAATCTGGACTAGTCTGCTTTTTTCATAACCATGGTGTGGACACTGCAACTCAAGTTCTTTAAATCTCTCAAGATACTTATAAAGAGACTCTCCTTCTTGTTGCACAAAATTATTAAGACTTTGCCTTAAAGAGGTGGTTTTGTGCTTAGGGAAGAATTTTAGAAGGAATGAACTGCTCAATGCTTCCTATGTAGTGATGGAATGAGGTTGTAAGGCATACAAACAAGATTTTGCTTTCTCTTTCAAAGAGAAAGGGAACAACCTAAGTCTCAAAATGTCATCAGGCATATTAGGGAGATTCATAGTCCCACATATTTCTTCAAAATCCCTAACATGGTGGTAGGGATTCTCGTTCTCAACCCCACGGAAGGTCGGGAGCATTTGAATAATGCTCGGCTTCAACTCGAAGTGAGTCGTGGAGTGTGGTAACTATATGCTTGATGGTTGACACGTTCTAGTAGGATTCATGTAATCCCTGAGTGTCATAGGTGGATTTCCGCCCCTGGCTTGGTTTAAATTTTCACCCATAGTGTCACTCAAAGAGAGATGGGCTAGAAGATTACTTAGATGAGTTTCTCTACTAATGAAACGACCTCTCTTATCACGATATCTATCGGGCATACACTAGAGCCCAATGACCAAGGATATTCTCAAAACTTTTTTTTTTTTTTCGAACCAAAGAATCACTAGAAAGTCTAAAAGTCTCTCTCTCACAAAAAAAATAAAATAAAAATAAAAAATAACAAAAAAAAGTAAATTCTTCTTCTTGAGCTCCTCTCCTTGTTGCGCCTTCTCCTTTGCTCCTTAGTGTTTTTTCTACACCAAAAACGGAAAAGCAAGTAAAAGTGTCCAAAAATATAAACTGACCAAAAATAGAAATAAAATTAGATCAAATTTAAACTAAGTCCCTGGCAGCGGCGCCAAAAACTTGATGGGCCTAAAAGGTTACCCTAAATAGGTCTACACCCGCAAGTGCACGGGTGCCAAGTTGTAATTACTCGGTAAGACCGGTTCGTTCCTCAGAGACTAAGTCAAACTCAATTTAATCTTAAAACTATTGTGATTTTCAAAAGTGGTTTGATTGGTAATATGATTCAAATAAAAAAATAGCAAATATAACTCAAAAGAAAACAAATAAGTTGATATTCAGAAAAGGGGAGCCTAGGGTTTTCGAATCCGTCCACGTGACAATCCTAAAGACGATGTATTTGCCTTAGTCAACTAAGTTCTTTGTTTTACTCGGGTTCTATCACATGAACGTTCTAGAATCCGGAAGATGTTGTCATTAAAAGCAATAAGAACTTTAAAAGATATGAAGATTTAATCTAAAATTTGACTTGCATATAAATCAAAACGATAACATTCTCATTATGGACTTCATCTAAAACCCTAAATAGATAAGATTTAGCTACTCATGATAAAGGATGGAAGTTTAACTATATAGAATGTGGGAGAAAAGTAGAAAAATTGAGTTTCTTACTGATTTTGCAGCCAAACAGAGCCTTAAGGAATTGATTTCCTTCTGTTTTTCCAAGAATTCTGCCAAACGCACCCTCTGGGAAAACGATTTTCTCGTCTTCCCGGAAATGGATTCTCCTTGAGAAAACTATTTTCTCATCTTCTTCAACTTTCTTTCCCTCTCTAACCTCCTGTTTCTCTCTCTAATTAGGTAATAAATCTTTGTAAATTCTTCTCTCTCTCACCAAGAAAACAGAATATAAAATGAAAATCGAAAACAAAATAATGATGAACTTTTTTTTCACAACCGAGTCTCTCTCTCTCTCTCTCTCTCTACAATATCTCTCAGTCTCTCTCTCTAACTTTCTCTCTTCCTCTGTAATCTCTCTCTCTCTCACTAAGAAACTAAGATTACAAAAAGAGAAACAAAAATCAGAAATTAAGAAAAACTCAAAAATGATAAGCTCTCGGCTATGTCTCTCTCTCCTGTTCTTTTTGCTCTCTGAAAAACCTCTCCCCCATTTTCTTCTTCAAAACCGTGTTTTATAGACCAAAATAAAGCCAATCGAAATCTCCTTTGTTTCTGTTTTGATTCGAATTGAATCGAATCTCTCGGTTCAATCCGTTTCTCTCTCTATCTCTCTCCCGAGTCTCTCTCTCTTTCTGTTTTGATTCTCAAATTTTATCTCTCAAAGAATCAACCTCATCATCTCTGTTTTAATTGCCCATAAGAGAAAGAAGAGGAGAGAATCTGCATCTCCTTCAGAGATCCATCTCTCTCGGTTCTCTCTCTCTACAACCGTCTTTTGAACAGTTCTTAAAGAAACTGGGAGAGAACAAAATTCAAATTCGCATGGTTGTTAGGTGAGCCCGATCCCGTGTAACGCAGCCTATTGGAGCACGTACGACAGTGGTCTTTGGATCGCGAGATCAAATCTGACGAACACCTGCCGTTAGATGAAAAATCCCGTGTACAGAGGCAGCCAAGTAACGCGGATCGCAATGCACCGAATCAGAGCCTATAACTCATCCCGAAAACACTCGAGAGACCTACCAAGCTTCCCGACAGTATACCACGAACTCCTGTTACTGTCAGATCGCGTCGTGTCCTCCTGATAGATCTGCGCCACGTGGCTCTAGGTGTTTTGGTCAAATGATTTTGACCCCAATCTTTGACTTCACCTAAATTGCTCGTCCGGACCCCTATTCGACTTCCGTTTTCGCCACTGGATTCGTTTCGGACTCTTCTTTTCAACTAAGTACTAAAAATTTCAGAACACTGATGTGGCGTGAAAATGCCACATTTAGGTCACTTAACTTTGATGAGTTAGTTCTTTTCGGGTTTTATTTCTAATTATTTATGTGTTTTTATTGTTAGGTATCATATTTGGAGATAAACATGTAAATCGGAATAAAGGGAGCGAATTGTCACTATCATTTCACGTGCGCAAAACGAGAGAAACAGATTTCAAGCAAATCAAATGACAAGAGGAGTCAATGACGAGTCCGACGGTGAAAACGGAAGTCGAATCGGAGTTCGGACGGAGAAATTATAGAAGATGGAAGCAAAAGTCGTCTCTTGAAATTAGATTTGTAGAGATCAAGTATGAAGGCACCCTCCTTGTTTCTGAAGCAAAGCTTTAGTCTAAATCAAGCCCACAAAAGAAAAGAAGAAGAACAAGCTAAAGAGAAATTTATGAGCACCCTCCCTTTGGTCCAAGTCAAAATGGTCTAAGACTTAGTCAAATTTGACTAAGTCTAGGGTTGTGTATACACAAGTGGGAAAGAGGGGTCAAAGGGATTGATCAACTATTCATCATCTTCTTCACCAAGCAAGAGAGGGAAAAAGGGGTTCTAGGGTTTCTTGTGCTTGGATTTGGAAGCTTGATAGAGAGAGAAAAAGAGATAAGGAAGAAGGGGGTCGGCCAAGCTAGGCCGGCCAGCACTAAGGTCGGCCTAGTTTTGGCCGGCACGAGCTCGAGACGTGGGACAACAACAGCCCGAGCTCCATGGGAGCAGCTCGAGCTGTTGCTTCATCTACCAACACAGGACGGCAGCAAGGGGACGCGTCCACACGCTCGGGATGGCAACCAGACAGCAGCTTCTTCACGCCGGCAGCAGCTTCCTGGCTCGGGCTGGTGCAAGCTCTGGCCGGAACAGCACTCGGGGAGCTGCTGCAACAGCAGCTCGGGCAGAGTCCGAGCTCGGGATGCATACATCTTGCTCGGGACACCTAGGGACAGCCACATCTTGGCTCGACCGGATCTTGTTTGGCCGGATCTTTGATTTGGCCGGATTTAGACATATTCTTGCCGGATTTTCAAGAGTTTTCCGATCATTATTTTGGTCTAAAACCTTAGGGCTTTTGTTCCCCCCATCCTTGGCTAGCTTCCCATGTGGTTTGATTTGATTTTGGTTGAAGATTACTAGAGAGAGAAAACTAGGGTTTAACTTTAATGGAGGTTGAGTTCTAAATGGAGAAGATGATGATGGTCGCTATGGGGAACCCAGAATTTGCTAAGGGGGGATCGGCTGCACTTTAAAGACTCATATTTTCCGACGATCTTAGCCTCGAACCACATCGAAAAAGGGGGATTCTCTCATCATTTTCTTTCCATTTCTTATTCAATCACCATGTTTAGCTAACTTTAGTGTGTCAATTATATGAGATGAAATGTGATGAATTCGTGATTATGTTTAATATGATTTAATGTTTTGATAATAAATTGATGTTCTCTTATTTTGATTACTTGTTTCAATCGTTTTTCATGTGTCTTATCAAGTACTTCGCATAGTTAATCGATTAGGCAAAGTGATCGATATCGATCGTAGTCTAGATTCAATTTTCATGTGTCTTGTCATGCACTTCACATAGTTAGGCGACTAGACGACATTTTCGATGATTCGGTTTTAATCGTTTATGACGTTTGTTTGACTAAGTATTATCTCCGGACATACGTAGTGCTTATGAACGTCCACCTTAGGAATCGAGACTAGATTTACATCAATCCATTCGATCGGACTGTACATAGTTGTAAGTCCACCACATCGGATTCTCGGACTTCGACACCTCTCTTACTTGTTGTTCCCCGACTCTTTTTCCTCCGAACTCTTCTCTCGGATCTCTCTCGCCCGTTTACGTATATTGTTTAGTTAGTTTGATTTGTTTTCTTTATTTCTTATAAACCAATCTTTAAACCCTCCATTTACCTTTGTCCTTTCCATTTTTGTCTAAGTTAGCTAGTAATACTAAAACCGACGGACAAGACCTTTAGACATTCGAAGTACCTTCCCATCCTTGGATCGATCCCGACTTTGCCGGATTACTACTTGATACCTCCGCTTGGGTGTGCAACCTTTTCGGGTGCATCAAACACCATAACCTTCAAATGACCAAAATTCCCTCAAGTATGTCTTTCTCTCGATCTTATCCGTCTTTCACATTGAACTCCGTAAAAGACACCTGGACAAAAGAAACAAGTAATTCGTGAGAGTAACTGCTCGAAATGGACTAACTAACCCGAGTTAAGAGATTCAGATGGGACATTTTCATGTCTCATCAGTCAGCACTCCACAAAACAACTTGTGATGTTTTAAGAAATGCTAAAAATAATAATGCAAATCTCAGTATCGGACTCGTGCGGAAACTGAAGGAGATGTCCTTCGACCAAGATTGCAATGAGAGCAATTTGTCGGATAGGAAAATTGATGAAGAAGATCATCAAGTCTGATTGATTTAGGGGTCGTAGTGTTTAGCTAGAAACCAACTACGATTATCAAATTACGAAGTAATTCGCAGCTAACTTTGACCGGATCCTCCAACGGGTTACACATAAGAATGGATATTTAATTGGGTGATATGACTAGTGGGAGTAAGATATATAATTATGGGAGAGTCCCATAAATATGTCTCATAGGCCAAAAGAAGTTTGGGCAAAGATAGCAAAAAGGTCCGGAAAAGGGGTTTTGGGCCTAAACCGATTGGAGCACTTTCAGGGATCGGATTAGGCTGATTTTTGGAGGGTCGGTTCCTCATGTTAGGAATACTAAATCTGTCAATTTTTGCTAGGTTTGGACGTCACCTCCTCAAGGAATTGAGAAAATATCAACTAGTTGCTATTTTCGGCAATTTCCTTAATCTTATTCTAAAAGGTCTTTTAGGAAATAAAATTTGAGTGGGACTCTCATTAGGGTTCTATATAATAACTCTTAGGGCAGAGAATAAGTTGTAAAATTTCTCATATAGCTTTCTTACTCTACCACATTAAGTAGAAAGGAGAAAGTAATCTAATTCCCAAAAGCTATCAACTAGTCAAGAAGAAGTGTTCTTCGTATCAAACTACCACTGGGGTTCTAGGTGACCTTCAAGGTGGGAGATTAAGAAGCCCATTTGATGTCCCAAGTAGAGAAGCAACAATTGGAGCTCTTGGTCTTCTAAAGCGATTGGAAAGGTTCGAGGGAAAACTAGCGATTAAGGTAATCATCAAACTAGTTTTACTTAATTACTTAGTTAATCATTAGTTTATGCATGTGATCATGGGAGACCAAATTTAGACATGAGATGTCTGAGATTTTGCTATAAACATTAGTAGGGACTAAAACCCCAACAAAAACCAACACTCTTTCTCTGGAAAAAAAAACGCTAATTTGCAAAAGATCTCTATTAAATATCCTGCAGAGATAGCCTTCATCATTATCCAAGAGACACATCAAATACAAATCTGATAAATTTATCAACGAGAACTTGAAATTTAGTAGGTGATATCAACAACAATGATTGATCAAGACATAACTTTGTCAGAGCATCTAAAATCACGACAACCATCCCTCTGTTATCACTCCTGCCATTCTTTTGCTGGTTATAGCCTTTCAAAATTATGTCATCGTAAAAAGCTCGAGCAGTATGCTTGACCAACCTAAGATATACCAATACTTGAAATAAGGTCAAGGATAATAGATGTCATCAGTGATCACTTAAATACAACTTGAAGATAGTACCTGTTGAAAGGCTCAACACTCATCTTCTTCAAATTATTCTACAGATCTTATAATCATGAAAATCTACCTTTGCTTTAATGTACACAAAACAAGAAGAGGTAATAAGAAATCACTCTTATCTTCCCAAATATCGCTAGGTAAAGTAGGAGAAGTGGTTAACCAAGTGTTTTAAAAACTGCACTTGATTCTCTTTTACATTCTTCATGTTATTGTTTACTAATACGATTTTCTAGTACTAAAAGATAAAGAAGAAAAACCCCCAGAGATAGTGAAAAAAGATGCCTAAAAAAGGATCTTGCTGAGGAGGTGCAGCTGATTATTCTTTTACTTTCTACTTCACCATAGTACTTGGGCCTATAGCAAGGCACTCTAATTACAAAAACTTATCTCTTTAGTTGTAATCTAAATCTACTAAATTTCATCTGATCTTTTAGGTTTGGAGATTACAAGCTGCCCTCGGTGAGCAAACCGAAATTACAAAATATAGCCAGCAAGAGTTTGAGCGATTCCAAAACGTAACTTCCAAAACTTCTCTTATTTTTGTATTGTTCATTTAAAATCACATACAATATTTATTACTTGGCCGAAAATGGAAGTATAACTATAAAATGTGTTTACTTTATCAATTTATATTCGTTGATAAGTGATAACAATGAAAGCAAGGAGAATGAGTACAAAGCTCAAGAATATATGTATTGTGCCCCCATTACGAAATGTTTTAGGTTGAGGTGTCCGCCACATGCTTTACGGTGTCTGATATTGGTACCGTATTTAATTCGAGTGGGATGGTATTTTTTCAAGTCCACCAAGATCTTTTCAATCACTGTACTCAATTAATTGTGCCTACTCATTTTCTTCATGGGATGATCAAGAAAAGGTCTTATGCAAGGTTTGCTCTGTGGAAGAGATTAGTATCGTCTTGGTTCCATGCAGACACCGCATCCTCTGTAGGTACGCAAATTACATTGTGAGAGTAATGTTTATTCTTTTATATCTGAAACTGCAAACTTTTCTGCCTTTATTGCTTTACACATATTTTTAATATCAGTCAAATAATGGTTTAATCTGCAGTGTTTGTTCTGAGAAGCTTAAGACATGTCCAGTTTGTCAGGTTCCAATTGAGGAGCGAATGTCTGTATATGATGTGTAGATTCTAAGCAATGGTAAAAGTTTGTACAATTAAAATTGCCCTTACACGATAAGAAAACCACATTTCAATTTAAAGACTCTTTTAAGTTGGTTGTCCTAAAAGATAGAAATCTCCCTGAGAATTCTCCACCCTTAATTCTCTTCTAATAAGGTCCTTATATAGAATCTCAAAGTTAGAGTCCAACCCTAATTAGGTTTCCTAAAAGACCAAAATAGAAGGAGGTTTAGGATTTTGTAGAAAAAGAAACTAGTTTCTATGTCTTTTCTTTTTCTACTTATGGTCGGCCAAACTAACCCCTAAGGGGAAGATCTGGTCGGCCCTATTAGTGTGGTCGGGCAAGGAATGACCGACTCACTTATGGGCATTAAATCCCCTTTAAAGTTCCCGACCCAAAACCCTTTTATTTTTGGCTCTTCTTTCCATCTTTGACTTAACTTTCTTTGGGACTTTTTGACATATTTATGGGTCTAACCCATGTTTATATGTCTCATCCATCTAGTCATATCTATCGACCAAATCGACACTCTTTGGTGTAACCCGATGTAGTATCCGGACAAAGTTAGTCGTGAATCGTCTCGTGATTCGACGATCGAGTTAGTTTCTAGCTAAACACTATGATCTCTAAATCGTCCGGACTTGATGATCTTCTTAACCAATTGTCATATCAAACAAATTACTCGCAGTCGAAGGACATCTGCTTCACGACCCATCCTTGGGTAGGGCCTAAAGCCCGACCTTCTATTGGTCTCGACACTCGACTTGACCCATGTAATCTTTGTCTATCCCTCCCACTAGAACTTTTGCGCATATTTATGAATCTTATCCGTACCTTATATGCCTAATCCCTTTAGTCATATCTTCTGATCAAATCGACACTCTTTGGTGTAATACGTTGTATGATCCGGTCAAAGTTAGTCATGAAACATCCGAGTGATTCACCGATCGTAGTTACTTTCTAGCTAAACATTACGATCCCTAAAATGTCTGAACTTGATGATATCCTTCACCCTTTGTCCTATCCGACATTTCCGTCTTTGTCGAAGGACATCTCCTTCAACCCATCAATGAAGAGTCATAAGGTATGTAGAGTAACAGAGCTCACTCACTAGGACACTTATCTAAAGGCAAGACCTTAGTTCGCTTAGTCTCAGAAAAGCAAGGTCTTAGAATCACTTTATTCAACTACAAACGACCCCCTCTTAAACCCATTTCCAATTGCTCAATTATGTGTCAGACAATTGAGGCGATTTGGTCATATCAAACCGACTAAACGTCGAGGGGGAGGGGGGTTTAAAGGCGCCTCACCTTATCGCTCTGGGTGCACCGTTCAACATAATTTTCTTACAAGATTTGCTTGCGTCGAAGTGCCTACAACGACAAATTTGGGCTCCTTCAGAATTTCCCAACGCCAATTAAGGTCTGTTTAATTTGTGTGTATTTGATGTGAAAATCATCATTTTCTAATGGGAAAGATAACAATTGTTTTCACATATAAAATTCAATTGAAAGTTTTTGGTATGGTTGTAGAAAATCCGGGGTGCCTTTAGAAAGTGATATACTAATTGGCCTTTTCTAAGGTGCGTTTAAAATTTTCTTGGTCTCAACTTCTTTATTTTTGGGGTGCCTAAGTAAAAACACTTTCTTTTCCTTATGTTCTTTGAAAACTTGCGAAACATGGAGAGGAAGTCAATGAACTTAGCAGATTTTGTTCAAGAGAGATGATGAAGTCTTATTTTGCAAGTGATATCATCACCATCAAGAAACACACACGATTTGGTTTGTAATCTTTAAAAACCAGATCCAATTTGAGATTTGGATTGAATTAATCACAATTTCGCATTAGGGTTTCAACCTCTTAAGGACTTCAACAATTTATGAGTATTCTTTGATTTGATTGCCTAAATTCATGTCCAGAGAAAGTATGAAGTTCGACTTGTGATGTGTTAAGGATTGAATAAAACAATCAGCTTAGTAAACCATATGGCGTCTTCTTAGGTACACAAATTAGTGAACTAGTTATATGCAATTTGGCTTCCTCTTGACCTGTTTATGGAGGAAACGACGATTGATCACAAGTTGCAACAATTTGTGCAATTGACGTAATTAGTGGCAAGTGGAAGTTGTGCATTGCCACATTGCTTTTCTCATTAAGATTTTTGGGTCATGCCTGAGTTGAAAGTAAAGAGATAGGACGTAGAGAGATTAAGGGGGGTTTTTTAAGAGGTTGGGAGTGTCACAGATTACATGGAGAGAGAGAGAGAGGGAATTGTGTGGGAGGAGAGAGCGCAAAAAAATTAAGGGTGGGAAAATAACTTCCCCACCTTTTTTGTTGGGAAATTTTCTAGATAGTTTTCTAAGTCACTTTTCCCACAAAAATCACGTTTCTCACCTTTAATTCGAACTGAAACAGTAGAAAATCATTTTCCCCACATTATTTTCATGCCTAACAAACGGATCCTTAGTGAAGTTGTGGGGAACTGAAAGGTCGGAGGGAGGGGAAAGACGAAAAACGGTACGGTAGAGAGAGAGAGAGAGAGAGAGAGGGCGCCAACATCAAGCAAGAACATTTGGCGCTCTAACCAAATCTCCTACTTACTTTCTCACTTCTCCTTTCCAATTTCTCCACATCTAACCCTATCGATTTCAGTCTCTCTCTCTCTCACTAAGAAGTAATCGGAGAGGGAGGACAAATTGATGGGAAAAACATCTAGTCCTCTCTTTCATGGTCAACCGCCGGCACTGTCGTCTCAAGTCCGGTGTGCTGGATGCGGGATTGTCTTATCAGTGGCACATGGGGTGATGCAATTTAGTTGTCCGACTTGCAAATTGCCTCAGGAATTACCACCGGTGTTGATCAGACCCCAATTTCAACAATCACCACTACCACTGCAAATGCTTCCACCACCACAACGACCACTATCACTACCGCCTGTTCAGACTCATGGCATCGATCCGACCAAAATCCAGCTTCCTTGTGCTCACTGTAAAGCTATTCTCAACGTCCCTCATGGTCTCTCAAGGTTTTCTTGTCCTCAATGCCGTATTGACCTTGCTGTTGATGTTTCTAAGCTCAACCAGTATATGGAACCTCCCGAAGAAGTTAATGAGGTACCTCTCTCTCTCTCTCTCTCAACATTATTTTTCATCTTTGTGTCTTTCTAGTTTCTAGTGTTGGGTGTGCTCCTGAAAATCCCCTCATTGGCCAAATTTATGCATTGGGTAGTCGTAATATGGTAAGGAAACCCTAATTTCCTTGAATGAAATGAGCAATTATTAGTCTTAGTGACATAATTATCAAAATATTCCTTCCTGAACTTAAATGCAATTAGAGAATATATATGTGACGAAGATGAACAGAAAAGATACGAGAACCATGTGAATCTTCACAGCTATATTGACCATCACTGTCCTGCCAAAGTATAGGAGATGGGTTATTTATAGAAAGAAACAAGCTACATGTGTCTAGTAGGAGTGATTCTGGACAATGACCAATTTGTGGAAGCTAAACCTCATAGTTATAGACTTGTCGTTAAACTCTGACCATTCTGAAATTGTTTCTTCGTTAGATACCACTTCTAGGCATGGACCAACCATTTGTTTTGTTGGATTAAGTCAAGTTCCAAAACACTTCTACTGGCGACGAGTATCTAGATTCTGAAATTGTTGCTTCATTAGATGCCACATCTAGGAAGAAACAAGCTACATGTGTATATAGACTCTTCCTTGGACGGATCCAGGATTTCGTCCATGGTGGGGCAGAATGATATACCAAAATGACAAAAGTTTTCAAACATAATTATATAGAAACTACTAATATTTACAATTATATGTACATCAAACACTATTATAAACAAAAAACTGATTCTTTATAAGTGAATATAATATCCTTTTGTGTCATGATTCTCAAATTTTTCTTAATTTTCTAACTCAATAAGGTAATGGAAGTGATCTTTCGGCTTAAATTTATGAACTAACGAAGTCATATATTCTGAGTGGGTACCCAAAACTTTGGGTCTTTGTGGTTGATTTAATGTTGGAAGACGTGAGTTTGTTGCATTTACAAGGACACTATTTATACTTTGTTCCATATTAACTACTTATGTTTCGCCTGTGTAATTCCTAAAGCGTGCTAAAGCCTAAAATTGGAACCTTTCAGGTAGCGATAGATGTGGAGAGAGAGGAAGATGAAGGAGGAATGGTTGGTGAAACATTCCAAGATTATGTAAGTTGATCACTTGATCTTATATGCTTTTCTTTGATACGCTACCATGGGGAATTTTGTACTCTGGTTTGAAAGTGCAGTTAAGACGGCATATCTGTTTGGTGGGTTTGTGTTTTGCAGCGTCCCCTCAAAGTATCATTTGGTCCTCCTCATCCAGATCCTGTCGTGGAAACATCTTCTTTGTCAGCAGTACAGCCACCAGAACCTACGTATGACTTAAAAATCAGGGACAGCCTAGAGAGTTCAAAAGCATTATCATGCTTGCAGATTGAGTCTATAGTATATGCTTGTCAGGTTCCTTTCTATTTCTTAGGCTTCTATTAATACGAGCGGTCACTCAGTAGATGCCATACTAATAGGGTTATTTACCTGTATCTACTATAGAGACACCTCCAGAACCTAGGTATTGGTGGCCCTAGGGCTGGGTTTTTCATAGGTGATGGAGCTGGTGTGGGCAAAGGTCGAACTATTGCAGGATTAATATGGGAAAACTGGCTTCACGGGAGACGAAGAACATTGTAAGTTTTAAGTTACTGACCATCTTAGGGTGTGTGTGCTTTAGTCTTTTTTGCTTCTATTAGAAATTCTTACTGCAAATGGAAGGTCGATATGAAAATTCTGAACTATTGATAACAATTACGACTCCAAACATTACAAAAAGCTCCGGAACTGAGAGAAAGCGTGGCCCAGTTCCTGGAAAAATAACATTGGACTCAGAATGTGCCGCTCGGGTCTAGGTTTATAAGCCACTATTCTGGAACTGCTATCTAAGTCTGCTCAACGTAGATCCTCGAAAGAATGAAAGCAATAATCCATCCCATGCCCTTTGGGAATTAAACTGAAACAGTGTAACCGCTAGGAGTAGGGGCAATTCTTTCTGTACACTGGTGTTCTTAACAAACACTATGAGTATTGATTCTGTCCTTATTACATTCTAGTAAAAATTCTTCACATTCCCTGCATCCGCTTGATTTCAATGACTCACTCTCCACTAGCTTTTAAGATTCCGAATTTGTAAGTCTCAGCCCATTTTTGTAAGTGCAAGATGAGGCTCTAGCCCTGTAATGGTTATTGCAGCTTTTTCTTCTAAAAGGTATTACAATTTAAGTGATTAGAAAAATGAAAAAAGAGATGAAGTAGTTACTAACCAAAACAGTACAACTACCATGGATGCACACCAATACTTTTTGTACTTTATAACACTTTGTTGCCGAACATTTCTTTCTTTCATTTTCATCTCAATGCTCTTATCCAGGTGGATTTCTGTTGCTGCGGACCTGATTTATGATGCACAAAGAGATCTGAATGATGTAGGAGCCTCGTGCATTCAAGGTACACTCTCTAATCTTGCAGTCGTAACAAAATCTTGTTTTAGCCAATAAATTTGTTTTAACTTGAATATTTGTGGATGTGGATGCGCACTGATCTGCATTTTGGTTGTGTTTTATATTCCAAATATAAAGCGCTATGGTACTTTCTATTCACATTCTTAAAAACCAATGATTACCTTGTAATTAAACATGTATCCAGTTTTATTTTCGTGTGGTTGAACATTTTAATGTGCTTCATGGATGTATCACAAATAACAATACTGTACCTGCTATGAACAGCACATCCTTTGAACAAAAAATCTTACTCCAAGCTTGATTCGGGAAAGGAAGCCGTGAAGGAGGGCGTTGTTTTTCTGACGTACAGTAGTCTTATAGCATCATCGGAGAAGGGACGTTCTCGTATGAAACAGCTTTTGCAGTGGTGTGGGCCCGAATACGAAGGTCTGGTTGTGTTTGACGAGGTACATGATCATCAACTATTCTCATGTTCTGCCAGTAGCCACTTGTGTTGTCTCACTTTCCATCCTCTTACAAGTTAGAAAGCTCCCATAAGTGTTTTAAGAATAGTTCCCATTCTTCCATAGCCATTTTACTGTGTATATTAAAGTGATAATTACATAATGCAGTGCCACAAAGCAAAAAATCTTATTCCCGAATCCGGGTCACAGCCAACTCGGACTGGAGAAGCAGTTCTTGAGCTACAGGTTGATGCTTTAAACTTTAAGACTGGATTATAGATCATGCAATTTAACTGCCTTACCCATTGATGCCATGCCTGTAGTATTCACTTGTGTTTTTATTACATCAACACCTTTGTAGCTTCTGGAGTTATATAATATTCGTCATAGTTTCGTATATACTTCTAAACATTTTCAATGTTGCGATGATCTATAAAGAGGCTGCAGATAACTCTACAAGATGGGTTGAACCTGTAACTGTAAGCATATCAAGATGAGTGATCTAAGTATATGGTAGGGTATATCCTTCAAGAGAATAAAAATAATAGGAAAACCATGTATTGGTGTATTTCATTTTCATAGGCGAGATAAGTTCTTTTTCTCGTCATTTTACTTATGAAGAGGTTAATGTTTTGAGCTATTATTTTTGGTACCATCAGCCAAGATGCACACCTTGGCTCAATCTAGTGAAAGGTTTATGAGGCTTTAATGCTTTAGATCTGTTTTTTTTTTTCCCTCATTTGTGGCTAAATATGCCTCTTCTTAGCTTTGGTTTTCTAATGGGGCACGATGTCTTCTATGAGCCTTCGCGGAGTATGGTCGGAGGATGAACTTCTAAATGCTTTCGAAGCACTTAAGTGATGTTTGCCTTTTAGGCATTCAAATTTGATTTGTGGTAATCTTTTTTTTTTTTTTGAAAATTTGATTGAATATAACGAAAGAGAAACTATACAACAGAAACACAAAAGAAAGGGGAGGCTATAGTGGATTCTTCACGATATCCACGCCTCCCAATTACAGACTACATCGACATAGGACGAGTGGCTAAACTTAGGGATACCCTTCGCCCAGATACATATAATCGACTTAACATCATCCACATCTAGACTCGTATTCCCATTAGCCTCCTTGAAGACTTTGCTATTCTGGTCCTTCCATATACTCCACACGATTGCCGCCGGGATTACATTCCATAAGATTTGTGGTAATCTTAGGTGTTGTTTATACTTCTATGCATTTTATCTGTAACTCGTATCTATTTTACTGTCTCAATTTTACATGCTGGAGTGCTTCTGTGTGTTAGTTGAGTATGATCAACTCAACTAAGCTGAAATGCAGAACTGCAGATGAGGGTTTTACTTTATAGACAGACATTTTAACATTTATCCACCTGGATATCCTATTCAAGGTTAGATTCCTATGAATCAGGTTAAGAAACTTCCGATGCCAAAAATTATAAACCAAAGACAACTGATAAGAACATATTTTTGAAGGTCACGTCAAACTTGTGATGTATGCATGCAACACCATGATGTGGGAAATAAAGCATACATGGAGACTTTGGAAGTTTTAGATTACTAATTAGTACGTTAAAACAGAAGATAAAAATCCATTTGATTGATTGTAGGATCCTTGAGGGTCGAGAAAAACAAGAGAGTTTTTCCGGTTGAAATGATTAGGATTATTGTTTTCGTAGAGTTTTGTTATTCAGGAAGTTCTTGGGTTTTTGAAAATTTCCGCTTCATTTTTTATTTTCACAAGGGGTATCCTTTTATTTCAGGAGTTGGTTGATTCCTTTTTTTGGGTGCTTTAGAAAGATTGTACATCTGAAATCAATGAACTCGCAACTGTTTGGTTTTTGCTCACTAGGAGTATCAGTTTCTGCCGATGATCGTTGGGTAGAAACCACGTACCAAGCTCTAGAATCAGGATCAAATTTTGGATGGTTGGAACTTATGCAATTTTGATGTGGTTTTCTAAAAACACCTAAGGTTGAAGATTCTTGAAATGCAGGATTATATACAAATGCCTAGAATAAGCAAACACCACTTCCCAAAAACTCTTTTCTCATCACTTCTCAAACAAAAGAGTGTATAGAAGCATATGTTGTAGAATGCACAGAAGTGTCATATAGGAGTATGTATTTCAACTAAGCGGTACAAAAACTGTTCTACATATATATTGGATACTAAGAAGGTCCACTACTGTGGAGGTGTACAACCGGAGGACTAGTAAAGGAGAAGGAAATATCTGACAGTGCGCCTCTGGGTTGTCCAGAAAGGCACAAACTACTAGAGAGAAACACCATACCGTGCATAACAGAATTATCTGATCATACATTGGGTAAGCCAATCCAACACAGATTCTTCAGTCTCGGCCCAAGAACCTTTCTTTAGGTTGGTGACTGGTGATATGGATAGAAGTTGGGCCGAGACTTCTTCTGGTTTCGATGACTGGGACCGTGTTAACTACCACTTAGTAAAAACTCAAATTGTTATAGAGAGAGATCTCAAATAGGGGTCTAAGTCGAGACGTGGGGGTTAGCAATTAATCAAACTGGTTCCAACAATTGGAGGTTTCTGTTTTGCCCACAAAATTATGCATCTATCTTTATCAAGAAAGTTAATACATGACCAGATTCTCTTAATTACAAAAGCTCAGGTTAATTCTAATTACGGGTCAACTTTTTTTCGTTTTTTTTGAATTTCAAGCTTTCTGGTTTAGCAGTAATTTGTTTTTCTTTACTATTTTGATATAAGGAGGGTAGTGGTAATCATTCAACAAATAAATCGTTAGGTAGTTCTTCTGTTAGTGCAGATTTTGCATATTGAAATAGAATGCATGCTCTCTTTTTCACTCGTTAACAATCCTTTGATTTTATAGCGTACATTAGGCTGTAGTATCGACTTGTGTTCTGACCATATGGATATCTTAAACTTTGACAGACTAACAGTAAAATCTCATACATCAAAAGAAGATATCTCTTTCTAAGAGGAGTATCTATAGTAAATAATAAAGTAATCAACTACAAACTTTTCTTTTTATTAGGTTATGCAATTATCTGACAACATATGATGCTTGATCATGCTTATATAGATATCTAGATCACCTCCTTAATTAGAGAGATACTTCCACATTCATTATATATTAGAAGAAATGACGAAATAAGACTAATTTAGAAGATGAATTCCTTAGACAAAATTAGAACTTATAGATCTATGTAAAATAGAAACTATTGGGGAACTAGTGATAATGTCATTTAAAAAAGAATGAGGCTAGGATCCTCGTTAAGTGAAACTTACACATTCTACGGCTTTAAGCTTTGATCCCTCCTTTTAGCTCTACGAAAAGGTAGTAACTCTCCCTTTTATTTCTAAATAGACTGAAAAAGCTAGTGATACACAACACATATACTTTGTGCTATCCCTCTTTTCATGTCAACTTCTAAACTACATATTTTTCTAGAAAAATATATTATTGGAAGTTAGTGCTGAAGATAGTTGAAATGAAAATTCACAAGTGTTGGGTTTTTGTAAAGCTGTTTCTAACAAAATATTGTAACATTTTATTAATTACTTATTGAGATACTCGAAATGAGCTCAATCTTGGATATTGGATTTTATATACATGTATATATGTACACAATGCATATACTTCCTATTGTATTTGTGATTGGCATATTATGCTAACAAATTGAAAGAAGAAAACATCTACTTAGTTCAGCTTGAATTCAATATTTGATTGTTGCTTGAGTTCATAGAACAAGTCAAAAGAAGAAGTATCTCACTCTTCTCTACTCACCTCTTTCTATCTCTTTCTCCTCCTTCCTTTCTGCCTGCTCAAAGTAAAAACTGTTTTCTCCTTAAGAAGCCACTATCTCACAAAGTCACTTGGTTTTGGAAATTTGGTTAGTCAGGTTTGATATGCGTACCTTCGAGTCTATTTTGACTTGCTAGCCCAACTACTCATTTCTGAAGGTAATCTTTGAGATTCATGTTGCAATTTCCAGAAATGAGTGATACTGAAGTATAGAAAAGTGAAGTTTATTTGCATATTATGCAAATAACAGTGCATATTCATTTGACTCTGCATGTGCAAAATAGAATTTGCGTTATATAAGATGACAAATGCATAAGGAGACCTATGTTTTAATGAATAATGACTTCTCCTGTAAAACTTTCAAAGGTCTGCACATATAAATATTTGTTTTTCTAAAGACAAAGCAGTAATTTAAGGAAGGAAATTTTGTCTAAGACCAGCTCTCCCATTGTAAACATTATTAATTTGAAAATCTCTCTACATTAAATGTACACCTCTTTAGTTTAAATGTTACAGTTTGTAGTTCAAAAGTTATGGTAACATTAAATCCTGCAAAAAGGAAGATCAGGACAATGTTACTATAGTCTAACCCCCTCCACCCTTGCGTATGGCATACCTGACTCTTGATACCATTTTTGGGTGGGTTTTGCAATCCAATATCCTCATTTTGGTGTACCAAAATCTTCACCCTTAATGAGCTCGATTCTTTGTACTAATTTATAAGGTCAAGTAAGTGAGTAATTAACTACAATATTTTCTAGTTAACTACTAAGATTTTAAGTTTGATGGAGATAGAATGTTTGGTATTAGGCATATCTATTCATATGCATCATAGAAGTATACAGTGTTCTAGCAAAATAGCCCAAAATGTACCGTAACCGAAAATAGCGTATTGAGAGGTAATACCCCTAGAGCAACGTATATTCGCATGGTAAGTATCGCGTGTCAGTACCCGTACCACGTGTGGAAGCAGTCCACGTGTGGAGGGTATTGCATAACTTTGAATGAGTTTGGCATTACAATAGAAACTGGGAAAAACCATACTAAAGGCTTAATCAATCCTTCTGATGCTAACCTTATCGTCAATAGACACAAGTTATCTCTACTAGAGAAACAATTCGCTTTTGCATTTCTTGGTAGTGCATGAAATCCTTCGTATAGTTATTTAGTTTTGGCTTGCAGGAGTTTAGTGATTTTTTTCTAATGTTTCAAATGAAAGTTACAGGTGCGACTTCCAGGAGCTCGTGTTGTTTATTCCTCAGCAACTGGTGCATCAGAACCGCGAAATATGGGTTACATGGTCAGACTTGGGCTTTGGGGTTCTGGAACATGTTTTAATAATTTTCATTATTTCTTAGGTTTGTCTTCATTCTCTCGTTTTATTTTGCAATTCATTGTTTTATAATAAGAATAGCTGACCCAATATAGTTTACTCTTTGTGCTATGTTTTGGAGTCTTGTTTTTTAGTATCAAATTTAGTATGAAATATTGAAGTATAAATGGATAGTTCGGACTCAAAAAGACCCCTGTATATCTAACTGAAACTTCGAAACACAATTGAGTTGCCAAACTTCGAGATATACTATCAAAGTAGTTAAGGATCAGATTCAGAATAGTAAATCATGTCATCACAAGCCTGAAAGAGGTGTGTCAACTTAATTCTATGTACCAGTGCTTAGAAAATAGATTCATCAAAGAGGCAACTACGACACTAATTTGTACAAGAGGGCAACCCTAACACACCATCAGGCCAGAGCCGTGGCTGACAATTTGAGGGCCCTGGACGAAATTTGATTTTGGGCCTTTTGTACAATAAAAGAAATTACGACCAAAATGATAGAAGAAAATATAATTTCTTTGTAGCGTGTAGCGTAGAGTCTAAGTGATTTTTTGAATATGTTGTCTTTCGCATCATGATTTTCACATATATATATATATATATTTATGTATTGTTGGATTTTTTTAAAAACACTTAGATTTGTAGTTCTTAAAAACACCTCAAAAGATGAAAGAAATGGGAAAACCCAACAAATGTGGGACAGTAGGATTCGAACCCGGGTAAATTGCTTGAAAGCTCACAGCTGTAACCAGTAAAGCTAACTGACATTTTGCGTTTTATATTATGTTGTTACCTATATAACAGTTAAAGGGCCTTAGAGGAAATGGGCCCTTCTGTGGTGGGGGCCCAGGGAGGATGCCCTCCCCCCCCAGCCACGGCTCTGCATCAGGCTATACTTGATCATAAACCCCAAAAATGTTCTGCATTGTAATAGCCGCCAGTCCTCAAGGATTTTGAAACCTTTATATTGTTTTCCCGCTCATCCATTTTGGCCAGAAACTTCGTGAAGTACGTAACTTTGGTACTTCTGAAGCAGAAACCAAGATATTATGATAGTGGTCTACTAATGAATATTAGTACTTGGCTCCATCACCTATGCAACTCTTGTTAATTATGTGAAGCCCAAGATAGCCCATCATATTTGTGTCATATACCAATCTACCAGGTATCTCTAATAGACAAAAAATAGCAAGTTCTGTGACGCACACTCCTTGGAAACCAGGTCAATCGGTACCTCAAGCTGCAATCCTATTTCTAGGATTTAGCTGACATGATTATTCTTTATAAGTTATCGAATAGAGGGAAATCATTTACACTACCAATAAATGCGAGAAAATTCTGTCCATCAAGCTAATGAGATACCCCAACATCTTAAGGTTCGTTCAGGTACTCATTCGAGGTAATTCAAGATGGTTTTGAACATAATAAATCCTGCATACAACTGGGGTCTCTTTCAACCTCAGGAAACACCAAGGGAGGGCTTCCTTTTGAATAATCTCTCATGCAAGCGTGGGTTGTGGGGTCTACCGTGCTCCATGGTTCTCATAACCCCACATGTGTTGGCCCTTCTGCCTACTTTGCTCCGTACGTGTAATCCCAGCACAAGGTAACGACTTAAGCTTCTCCATGCTAAAAGGTCATTACACACTCCCCAAAAGGTCTGTCGAACGCCCTCATTGACAAACTTCAGAATTTGTGTCTCGTCCTCGGACTTCACCAGTGCTAAAACAGCATCTTCGCCGTCGATATAGCACCTCCATGCTCTACTACATAGTCTCGTGTAGGATTGTCCCGCAAGACTCACTTCAATCTTTTGCTGCACTTAGTTCTCGTACCAAGCTACACCTTCAATACGTGCACTCATCCCTCCTGACAAGCTGCAACTCCATAATGCATCCTCCGATCCTCAGATAGGCCTATGGTCTTCTCTACCATCCAAACCTGCACAATAGTTGATAAGATTAGTTTCTCTCTTATTTAGCCTAAATTACTTGTTTTAAAATTACATTAGGTTGCGGAAACTCTTCTCTCGATATACAATAGGCCACTGGATACCTCGCAGCAGCCTACAAAGAGTTAGAGATGGAAATTCTGGAGTTCATACCAAGTTTATCTAGTTTCTCAGAAACAATACTATTCTTTTGCAGCTTTTGAATGTTAAATCAGTACTAATGAGTCTTATTTAATTTTTCTTTAGAATTGTAGCTTTAGTTAGTTATTTTCAACCATCGTAAACCTCTGGTGAAGCTAATGCCAACGAATTTACATCAGGATATGATAGGTTTTTCCATATAACCCTTGTGGCCTTGTGTACTGTCACAGAAAAAGGAAGATGGTGTTTGTTATCCTCAAACTCTTTATGCAGATTTGTGGGTGATAATCATGGAGTTGAAGACTTTTATTTCTCCAGCGAAACGAAAGGACAATTCGCCATTACCAATGTGGCTAGCAGGGTCGAGTTCTTTAGCCAAAAACTTAATAACCTTCCATTTAAAATTCAAGCAAGGAATGAGAGGAGACCAATCCCAAGCCTTGACATAAGTGATAAGTGGAATCCTTCATTATCCTCATATAACTCTAGTGGAGCCCGTATTCAAGGCACTCAAGTAGGTTACCTGGTACGCGGATCGCTCCGGTACGTGGTACGGGTACCGATACGCGGAACGCTACCATGTGAGTATCGGGTACGCTAGGGGTATACTTCTCCGGTACACCATTTTCAAGTTCAGTACGTTTTGGACTATTTTTCATAGACAATAAATACTCTCTATGATGCATTTATAATAGATACACCTACTCTTAGACATCATTTCTCCATCAAACTTACAATCTAACAAGCCAATTAAAAAAGTTATTGTGGTTTAACTACCCAATTAGTCGAATTTATAGTTTTCTACAAAGATTTTAGGTTAATTAAGACTAGGAGTTCAGGTACACTAATTGTGGGGTACTGGATCGCGAACCCACCCAAAAAGGGTACGAAATTCGGGTGCGGTGAATCGGGTACGCGGTACGTAGGGTAGAGGAGAGTATCTGGTAACCTTGCTCAAGTGGCGTTAGGGTGGGACTGAGCATTCACTACAAGATAAGATTTATTTTTCAGCAAGGCAATTGTTCGGAAATAGTTGTCAGATTTTTTTTATTGTCGATATAGTCTCATTTTGTCCCTATCTCATCTGATTTATTGTTGGGTACATATCTCTAGCGGGAAAGCTAGATGTCAAGATAGGGTTCAATCCATTAGAGACTCGGTTAAAATAAGGTCTTCTAAAGGAGGATCTTCGACGGCAGTGTGATATATTAGGAACCTTTCGATTTCTGCTTTATCTATCTATTTATCAATAAAAAACAGAGTTGCTGAGTTGTGTTTCTATGCTTATGTTGCTATTATCATTGCTTTCTTTGTCTGAGATAATTGATTGTTCTACGTCATAGTTTACTTTAATAATTTAGCTAAAGTATATGCAATTATACATTGTAAATTTAATGAAAAGAAAACAAGTCTTCTGCTTTTGTTTGATCTTGTCGATCAAGTAGTCTTCCAATTTGTTGTTGGTCTTCATGTCCATGGTTTCGCTCTATTTGGGATTAAGTTGGTATTTCTTTGAGTTCATGTGGACATGAAGATGTTGTGGTTTGTTGAAACTATTTGCAGCTGCTCTTGATAAAGGTGGTGTTGGGGCACTAGAACTTGTTGCCATGGACATGAAAGCAAGGTTAGAAGGTTTTACTTTTTGATTTATGTGCAAGAGGCATCAAAGGGTTACAATTACTACCAGAATTATCTTATGATGCCCTTGCTTTGCACTTCTTTTCAGGGGGATGTATGTTTGCCGCACACTCAGCTACAAGGGATCTGAGTTTGAAGTTGTCGAAGCCGCATTAGAAGAAAAAATGATGGTATTTGGCACTTTCCCTGTTAGTACTTGATATCTTAGTTTGGTAATACAAGTTAAATCATAATTTGCATTTACTTGTTATGATTAATTTTTTTGAAAAGAAACGTCAATATGTAGTTGTTATCACAATCAAAGTAGTCAAATTGTAAATCGATTTTTGTTTAAAGAAACGTATCGTAGGTTCAAACCGTAAATTGTTAGATTTAATATTCTCAAATAAATATACTAATATCAAATATATGTACACAGCTTAATGTTACTTGCATTCTTTTCCATACCTATTTTATGATTTGTAGGATAGAAAAAGTTATGTCGTTAGAAAACTAAAAAACAGCGGTTGTATTTATTTAGAATAAGTGGAATTAGAAAGGAGTAGTTGTTAGTCTGTTACCATAATTTGTTAGATTATTAATGGTTTGACGGAGGAATTCGAACGTTTGATTGATAGTGCTAGCTACCATACTGCTGTTCTCAATAGAGGATAACATTTATTTACAAAATTTTACTCTAAATATGGTAGAATAGAAAAAAATACCACTAAGGAAACCAGAGAACTAGCCTCTGGGTCCGCCGGTTTCTTGACTTTCAGCCTTCAGGAATTAAAATGTTGTTAGAAAGTTGAAGAAAAATAGTCAGAAAAAGAAGAAGATGAAGCAGCAGCCTACGAAGAAGGGAGGACTTTCGGTATAGAAGAGAAGATGAACATACCTATTATAATCAAGGAATGAAACTTCCCGAAATTTCACCGAAATTTCGCGAAACGTTTCCTAAAATGAGATTAGGTGCACGAAATAACACTTACAACTATTTCCTGCATAGTTTCCACCGACATGATCGAAATTTCCACCGAAGTTGTGGGAAATATCGAAATTTCCACCGACATGATGGAAATTTCGACCGACATAGTAGAAGTCTAGCAAAAAAAAAACTGGAGAAACTAATAGTAGAAACATATCCATTTCTTCGTCTTTTTCATCTTCATTTCTCTTAGATCTTTCTTGATTTTTATGTTATGTTTTCCATGTTTTTTAAATCTATTTGAATGATTTACGCCTTGACTTAACTGCCTAAATTGATTTTATCTTAGTAACACCACTAATATAACTGTGTAATTGACGATACCTTCTCAAACTAACATAGTTTGTTAATTATTATCAGTAAGAATGTTATCTTTTGGGTGTTATAGCCAAAAAATTATTCAATTTACCCCCGGAAGTAAATGTGTAATTGTTAATACTCCCTCAAACTAATAGATCTTGTTAAACATCATTTTTATGTTTCATTATGGTTCAATAATCTTGTTATACATAATTGCATCATATTTCTATCATTTCTGTAGATTTGTAAGATTTCCACACTGACCGAAACATTTCTACGAAACGTTTCCACTTTTAGACCGACCGAAATTTCCACCGAAACCGAAATTTCATTCCTTGATTATAATGAAGCTCACAGTGGGTTTCACCGACTGGTTTCTCTTCCTCCTTAATTACCCCCATCTCCTTCTTCCTCTTCTCGAATCCCACGACTTGGGATTTACTTACGACTCAAGAACAAAAATCATGCAACTTATGTCAGAAGCGATTTTCTTCTTTTAGTTTTTAGGTCACTTAGAGTCATATTTTACCACAAATGTCTAGAAAATGGTGATTTCATTATGCATCATATCAACGAACCTAACCAAAACAATACATTTCACATTTTGAACATCGTAAGGATAAATTATACAAGAACGTCAGTCCATGGGTATCCATAACACATGCATGAGATGAGAGTATAAATTAACTCATTGCTACCCATTGCCACAAGTAGGATATCATTATATAAGAATTCCAATACCATTTCCTGTAACAACCTGAAAGCGAAGTCCAACTAGGCCTTTGGACCAAGTGACCGCAAGTTACGGAGCTGTATCAATAGCTAGAATCACTTTTTCTACCTTCTTAACTCATTCATATGATTATGCTTCCCCTAAAGTTTCAAATAAGGTGCTGTTCCACTTTCTTGGCTGTATGGTCTCCATGATAAGAAATTCTCTTCCCATCATTCTCTATGTTTGCCTATCTCTGCATTTTAAAATTTGTTACTTAATGTAATATTGAATTGCTTCCAGGACTTGTATACGAAGGCTGCAGAAGTATGGGCAAGCATAAGGGTCGAATTACTGTCAGCCATTGAATTTCTCGTGGAGAACGAGAAACCTAACTCAAGTCAGTTGTGGCGACTGTATTGGGCTAGCCATCAGGTACATGTTTTGTATAAACTGGGTTTACATGTGGATTTCTATACCAAAGTTCTAGTTTTGCTCTTCGCTTTATGTTTTGTCGGTTGTTGCTTTTGAATTGTTGTAGCGTTTCTTTAGACACATCTGCATGTCAGCTAAGGTTCCTGCTGCTGTAAGGTTAGCTAAGCAAGCACTGATGGAAAACAAGTGTGTAGTCATCGGACTTCAGAGTACTGGAGAGGCACGGACCGAAGAAGCTGTGACAAAACATGTATGCATCAATTATTATGTGGTTATATTTGTGTACCATTTGTTTCTTCCCTGCAAGAATTTGCCTGACTTCCTAATCTAAATGGTTAACTTTTCAGTTGAGCTCTGAAGGAGGACCTGAGATGGATGATTTTGTTTCTGGTCCTCGGGAGCTGTTGCTAAAGTTCGTTGAGGAAAACTACCCTTTGCCTCCAAAGCCTGAGGCATTATCAGGTATAGGTGGGTGGTGATTCTTATTCTTGTTAGACAATACATTTTCTTGGTTGTGAGTAGATTCTTCTCTGGCACAGTAGATGATGGTGATAAGGAGCTTCAGAGGAAGAGGCGTTCAACAAACCCTGGTGTGTCATTTAAAGGGCACAAGGTTGTTAAATGCAATCCAAGTGATCTTGGGAGTGACGTAGATTCACAATGTGAGTTTCTCTCTGTAGCTGGTTCACAACTGATAACAACTTTAGCATTTCTTCATGTAGTTATGTGGCATCTGCATCTTCCTAGCATATATAATACAATTAGCCTGACCAAAGAATGAAATTTCGGTTTCGGTGGAAATTTTGGTCGGTCCAAAAGTGGAAACGTTTTGGATCTACAGAAATGATAGAAATATGAAGCAATTATGTGTAACAAGATTATTAAACCATAATGAAGCCTAAAAATGATGATTCTAACATATTAACAGAATCTATTAGTTTGAGGGAGTATTAACAATTACACAGTTACGTCCGGGGATAAATTGAATAACTTTTTGGCTTATAACACCCAAAATGTAACATTGTTACTGATAATAGTTAATAGTTAACAAACTATATTAGTTTGAGAAAGTATTGTCAATAACACAGTTATATCAATGGGTGTTACTAGTTTGAGAAGGTATCGTCAATTACACAGTTATATCAGGGGTGTTACTAAGATAAAATCAATTAGGCAGTTAAGTCAAGGCATAAATCATTCATATAGATCTAAAAAACATAAAAATAAGAAATGTTTATGAGAAATGAAGATGAAGGAAGAGAAATGTTTTAGTTTTAGTTTCTCCTAATATTTTGCTACATTTCTATTATGTTGGTCGAAATTTACATCATTTTTTTTTTGAAAATTTGAATTAATATTAAAGCAGAGAGAGAACTATACAAGGGGGGGGGGGGGGGGGG
>BEHA01000382.1:488060-498999 GCA_002897215.1 Eschscholzia californica subsp. californica | reverse complement strand
GGAGTGGATCATGGACAAACACACGAAATCCACGCCTCCCAGTTACCGACGACATCTACATAGGACACAAGTTTAAACTTATCAAGACAACTAATCCAATTATAGATCGTTCCTTTTACGTCGTCCACATCTAGATTTGAGTTTCCATTAGAGTCCTTAAAAATCTTGTCGTTACGATTCTTCCAAAGGTTCCAAATGATAGCGGATGGAATTAAGTTCCATATACCCTTATTAGATTTCGGCTTGCGAATCCCCTCCCATTGTTCGAACATGTCGTTGATAGAATTTGGTCTACACCATTGAGTCTTCAAAGACCCTATGAAGTAAGACCATAGATTATCAGCAATGCCACAATGGAGAAACAAGTTGTCTGTGGACTCCTCTTCTAATTTGCACAACAAACACCAGTTAACTAGTTGAAAGCCCCTTTTCTTCAATAGATACACTGAAGGAATTCTGCCTATGAAAGTGGCCCACAACAAGAATCCGACTCTTGGAGGGATGATCTTACGGTTGATAACTTTGGTTAGGTTCGGATGTATTATTTGATCCTGTGGTTCCAGTAACAAGTAACACTCCTTTACTGACATCTTCTTACTATCCACCGATCTGCACACCCTCTTATCTGGCGAATCATGGATCTGAACCCCTTGAATCACCTCTAGAAGTTCGAAGTATTTTTTTTTTTTTTTTGAAAAATTTGAATTAATTATAAGAGGAAAAAGTACATCAGGGGAGGATCATAACGGATTTGTTACTTCATTATTTCCTCCCAATTAGAGATAAAATCGTAATACGACAAATTATTTGCCCATCCTAGATTCCTACTCTAATGAAATAAAAGACCTAGTACATCCTCAACCTCCACCCCCAGATCCCTTGGAGAGTCCTTAAAGATACCGACGTTCCTCGCTTTCCAGATCGACCAGCAGATGGCGAACGGGATTAACTTCCATAGAGCTCGTCTCGACTTCTTAATTGCTCTGTCCTCCCATTGCGACAATATGTTAGAAAGAGACAAGGGGCAGCGCCAATGTAGGTTTGCTGCCCGGAGGAAGAAAAGCCACAACTTCCAGGCCTTATCACAGTGTATGAACAGGTGGTCTATGGATTCCTCATGAGATTTGCATCTCGCGCACCAGTTAGTGATAATCATCCCCCGCTTGCTTAAGACATCCAGTGTGGGTAACTTCCCCAAAACTGCCGCCCACATAGTAAAACTAACTCTAGGGGGGATTAGCCTAGACCATAGACTCCTAAAATCAATCACCTCTTCATCACTCAGAGCAGATGCCGACAGCCTATCATAGCAGTTCTTCACATTGAGATCTTTCTCCTCCTCTCTTATCCAAACTCTGCAGTCCACTTCCTCTTGCTTGGGTTTATACTGTTCCAGCAACTGAAGCAAGTCTACCAAAATGCCAACCTCCCAATCATTCAGATTCCTCCTCATTTTAATCTCCCAGGAATCACACCCAAAATCAAATGATTCAAATACTATTGCCTCTTTATGAGCAGCAATGAAGAAAATAGCCGGGAATCTATCCTTAAGCGGCAACTGGTGGCACCATTTATCAAACCAAAACCTAATGTTTCTCCCATCCCCGATTTTCCATCTAGTTACTTTGTCGAAAACCTTAGCTAGCCCAACAATACCCTTCCAAACCCCACACCCATACGCAGTTTTAATGGGACTATGACTCCATCCACCCTGCTGGATCCCATACTTCTCCACGATCAACTTTCGCCATAGAGCTGAATCTTCTCTAGCCATCCTCCATAACCATTTGGATAGCAGTGCTTTATTCATATCTTTCAAATTTTTAATTCCCAAGCCTCCCTCTTCCAAGCTTCTACAAATAAGCTTCCAAGCCACCCAATGCATGCGTTTAGACTCCTCTTTATCATGCCACAGGAAGTCACACATCTTCTTGTCAATAATCTTCAAAACTGACCCAGGAATACTGAAGAGGGATAAGAAATAAAGAGGGAGGGCTGAGATAATCGATTTAATGAGAGTCACCTTACCACCCCTCGAGAGAGTCTTAGCCTTCCAGGAAGATAGTCGTTTATTCACTCTCTCCACCACCGGATCCCACATAGCTTTGCATTTATACGGTTGACCTAATGGAAGACCCAAATACTCACTAGGAAGATTATCAACCGAACAGCCCAGTATATCCGTGTTAACAGATAGACCAATATTAGGAACTGCTGGAAATTTTTTTGATTTGGAGTAATTCACCTTCAGCCCCGATGCTAACTCAAAAAGAATAAGGATCTCCTTAAGTTTAACCAATTGAAGCGCAGAGTCATCTAGAAAAAACAAAGTGTCATCTGCAAATTGCAAATGGTTTACTGCCAGCCCATTATCTCTAACTTGGAAACCTCGAATCCACTCCTTCTCTTCTGCCGCTCTAAGACAGTGACTCAGGGTTTCAGCAACTAACAGGAAAAGAAGAGGAGACAGTGGGTCACCCTGTCTTAGTCCTCTCGAGTTCTGAAAAGGTTTTGTAGGGTTACCATAATCCAGCACAGAAAACGACGCCGAACTAATACAAGAGAATATCCAAGCCCGCCACTTATATCCAAATCCCATTTTCTCCATAATTTGATAAAGATAATCCCACGCGACTCTGTCATAAGCCTTCTCCAGGTCCACCTTCACCACTAGACCTTGGATCCCTGCCTTCCTCCTTGAATCAATTAGTTCATTAGCTATTAACACCCCATCAAGGATCTGTCTACCAGCCACAAACGCTCCCTGAAAAGGAGAGATCAACTTATCAAGGACTCTTTTCAATCTAGTGGCTAGAACCTTAGAGATGATCTTGTATACTCCTACAAGGCTTATGGGTCTGAAATCAGATAAGCTAATAGCATTCTCCTTCTTGGGAATCAACACCACAAAGGTGTGATTTAACTTCCAGTTGAAGCTTGCAGAGTAGGCAAATTCCTCCACCACTGCCATGAAATCTCCTTTAATGATATCCCAACACTTGATGTAGAAACTAATAGGCAATCCATCTGGGCCCGGGGCTTTATCCCCCACCAGGCTATCAAGCACCCCTTTTACCTCTTCTTCCGTGATATCAGCTTCAAGCATAGCATTGTCCACCGAGTCCACCTTGGGGAGATTCATATTTCCAACAGAAGGTCTCCAGAAGCTACTTTCAGTATAAAGCTCACTGAAGTGTTCTACTGCTGCTGCCTTAATATCCTTCTCTTCTGTGACCTGAATACCCTTGTGGACTAATGTCCCAATATGGTTCACCCTGTCCCTGCACTTGATAATTTTATGGAAGTATCCAGAGTTTCGATCGCCAGCCTTAAGCCATTGGACCCGGGATTTCTGCCTAAGGCTAATCTCCTCCATGTTAAGCAGCTTATTCAATTCAATTCTACACCCTCGACGAGCTTCAAAGTCCTCAACGGACAGATTACTCACCTCTTCCTCTTTGTCCCAATTATCAATCTTATCCCTTATGCTTTTCAGGTCAGCAAGGAACTTGCCATGCTTCACCTTTGTCCAAACCTTCAGCTTATCCTTGATGAATTGCAGTCTATTCCAGAATACCTTGCTAGCAGTACCTTGATCACCTGGCTCAACCCACCAACCCTTAATAGCATCTAGGAATTCCGGCTCTCGCATCCACACTTCCTCTAATCTAAAAGGAGGGGGGGCAGACTTAAGAGTCATAGTTCTTAGAAGCACCGGCGAATGGTCAGAGATGATCTTAGGTAAAATCAGTTGTTCCACCCTCGGATATTGATCCTCCCACTCAGAATTGATAAGAAATCTATCCAGAAGGCACATGATTGGCTGACTCTGGTTATTAGACCAGGTGAATTCAGCTCCCTACTTTGGAAGATCGATTAGGCCATGATTAGAGATCCAATCTTCAAAAGCAGCCATACTCTTGGTGATCTTTGAGCCATTACTCTTTTCATGAATAAGTCTGACAACGTTGAAATCACCCCCAATGCACCAAGGGAGATTCCATCTGTCAGCAATACTATTCAGTTATTCCCAAAAAAGATGTCTTTCTTCTTTAACGCATGGACCATAGACACCAGAAAAAACCCAAATAAAATTAGATTTAATATTCTTTAGCACAAGGCTAACAGAATAGCACCCTACATCTTGATCCATAACTTCAAAAACATCGGAGTTCCACATACACAAAATGCCCCCAGACGCACCAATGGATGGCAAAGCAGCCCAACCATGGTTCCCTAGACCCCAAAGAGATCTAATCAAAAGTGGGTACACACTAACAAGTTTAGTTTCCTGAATACATACAAAAGACGCCTTAGACTCCTTGACTAACTGCCTAACTGCACAGTGTTTGGCTGGACTACCAAGCCCCCTAGCATTCCAACTAAGAAGGTTTACAGACATGGGGACTCATCGTCCTTGGGAACCTTGACATTAGTCGCCACCTTCTTCTTTTTCTTCATAGGAACAGACAGGTCCCTAGCTAGAGCCTTCACCTCTCTGGGGATCTTCTTCTTGAGCTTAGGTCGAGAGCTTCCATCTTGATTGACTTCCATTCCGTCTTTTAGGTTACCGGGAATCACCATAGCCAAAGGAGGTATGACAAGAGGTTCGCCCAACTCGCATCCGACCCCATCTGTTTGCCCTAACTCAACTTTCTCAGACGCAATAAGAGCCAACATCTTACTCTTCTCCGAGAGTCCTGAAAAGCCCAAGCCTGCCCCTGTTACTTCTAAGTTATCCATCACCTTGTCCAGATGAGGGGTGTTCACAGAAAACTCCTTGTTTCTGTCCTCCGACTCAAGCCCAACGTGAGGAGTGCCCTTGTCTTTAGGCCCGTCTAGCTCCATCGCCTCTGGATCCTTAGAGGGGTCAGCATCAGCACTCTCTGGGCCCTTTCCACTTCTGGGCCCATAAACCACTTTAACTGGCTTCCTTCTCCTATTGAAGACTAACTTGGGTTTAGCCCATTTAGAATTAGCCCTTACCTCTTTCATAGCTGTCATTATCTCATGTTTGGACGCCACCTGCTCCTTTGAGGTGTCTCCCTTATCTGTTTTCTCCAAAATAACGTCATCCTTTTCCCTCACATCACTTCCCATAGTCAGAATACCTTCTACCACTTTCTCCTTTCCTTTCGATGCTTTCTTATTCATGACTTCCTTCGTAGCAGCAATCAGAAGGTCAATCCCTCTTGTACGATCAGCTACAGGCTCATTAATGATCACTGCTTTCCTCCATACTTTGGCTTTCCCAAACTTCTCATTTTTTGATTTAGGACCAGTTTGTTCTGTTGGTCGACTATCACCCGTTTTGGATGGAGTTGACTCCTCGAACAGAGTATCTGACACTTTCCTCAGCGGCGGAACAGAATCAGCTGGCATAGTTACACCAACTTTTTCCGGTGGGTTTCTCCGTTGCCACTGATGATGCTCCCTGTCCGAGATTACCTCCGATTCCGATAAGACTTGGAAAGTATCATTTCCGACCACCAACGTCTGTTTCTCCGGCAAGAATCCATTAGGTTTACACTTAACCGAGACCTGAGCGAACCAAAGGTTATTGAAGTGTTTAGTGTCATCATGAATCTCCAGCAACTCTCCAACACCTTCGACTAGAGTGCTCAAGATCTTCTCATTCCACAAATGGAAAGGAATCCCATACAGTTTCACAGAGATGATTTTCGGATCTTTTGAGATAGCATTACAAGAAGCCGACCAAGGGGTGAAGAACAGGGTAGCTTGAATCCTTTCCAACTCGATAGATTCGATATCCCACAAAGCATCGACCGTCCTCTTAGTCCTTAGGACTGTAAGTCCTCTCTTGAAAGGGAGAATATCAAACTCATCGTGGTCTAAAATAGCTCTGATAATAAACTTTGCCTCAGACCATTCCTCCACCGCTGGAACCATCTCTAGAACGACCGTATCCTTCCAGATGATATTACCCTTAGGAGATACCGCCATTAGAAGTTGAAGGTGAGTTACTGTGGGGTGAGAAAGAATTGTGATGTTTAAAGAAAGTAGAGGAAGAAGAAGTGCTTGTCTTGGGGTTAAGCTTTCTCTGATCATAAGAATAATCCAGCTGATCCTTAAATACCCTAGGAGGCTTGGGGTTACCACCGAGATTAACTCTAGGGTTAACAAGGTAACCCAACTTGTTAGGCTCCAACGGTTGAGTATCCGGCCACTTACCATAATTATGGCCACGCCATGCATTGGTTGGAAGAGCTTTGGAAGACTCACGACTGTTGGTATGGTCATTCCCAGCTGTCTTAATCTCCCTCGAGCTTGCCAAAAAAGTAGGTGGAATGATGATTTCTTGTAATCTAGACGCCATCATCCTCCACCCATCAAACTTCTTAGCCGCCGGAAAACATATCGATTTCTTATTGTTGTCTCCTTCTCCAAGTCTGTGAGCCCACACATATTCCCCCTTGGCATTCGTCATGCTCTCCCATAACCAAAAAGTATTTCCATCCTTAAACCTACACATCTTCTTAGAAGAATCACTGTTGGTACGTTGATCGGCTAGTAGTTGAAGAAACTCAGACAAACTCCTAATGCCTTCCACAGGTAAACTGATCACCCACTCTCTATAGTATCCAATCTCTAAGATGCCTATCCTACCACTCTTTTGAGTGAACACCTCATATTTCTTCCCTTCCACCCACCAAGGAATGAAAAGTCGACATATTTTGGTCGAAATGGCCGAAATATGTCGGTTTTCTGAATTAGGTGCACAGAAACACACTTACATGAATTTCTTGTAAGATTTCGGTCGAAACATCAAGAAATTTCGACATTTTCCATAAACTTCTCAACATGAAGAAATAACATACCTTAAGCTTAACTTTATGCAGTTTTTCTTCTCAATTTGGAGTCGAGTTTTTCAAACTTTCTTCTGATTTCTTTAAAATTTCTTCTCCAATTCATTACTGTCATCTTTCCCATTAAAACCCCCAACAAAATCATGAAACTTAAAGTGATTTTGGTTTGATTCCAAAATCTAGAGAGAGAAAATAAAAAACCCTAAAGTCTGTCGGCTGGAAACATCAGAAAAGAAGAAAACGATTTTTTGTATAAGGGTTTTGTAGGGTTAATGGGGATTTATCAAGGCGCCCCCCTTTAGGGTAAAGGGCACCTCCTTAACTCACAAGGGAGGAACTTTTAACACTTACAGGGTGCGCCCTTAACCCTCATTTGGGATGTCTCCCTTAATTTCTAATATTTACCCCCTACCATAATAGCTTCAAGTTATCTTTTTTAAGTTAGCCCCCCAGTGTTACTGTTTTATTATAGATTAACCCTCAAGTTAACGAATTTTATCACAAACCCGTCAACGTTTTTGCAAGTTTACCCCTTACTTCATGTTAGAGTCAAGACTACTTGTTTTTTATGCTTAGTTATGGTTGAAAGTCTTGTTATGCACAACTACATCACATTTATATAATTTCCGTAGATTTGTTAAATTTCCACACTGACCGAAACGTTTCCACGAAACGTTTCCACTTTTGGGCCGACTGAAATTTCCACCGAAACCGAAGTTTCATTCCTTGCCACCCACATATACCTCCCTGAGTTGCTAATATTACTAGAACTCTGCACTTTCCGTTTATGGTATACTCCGGCCATGGCTGTCATCACTTACAATCCCGACAGGCGGTACCCCCTATTGATGCAACTCAGATCACCAGACGGCGCTTTACCAGAACCAAGGTTCTGTGCAATGGCTTAAGCGGTGGGCTGGTTCCCTGCGATCTTTAGGGTAGAGGTGCTGAGGGACGGCAATGGACAAACAGCCCTTCCCCGAGCTCCTCCAACAACCAGCGACCTCCCAAACGATACACTCAGTGAACCAAACGGCGCTATACCAGAGGATAAGCTCTGTGCAATGGCGGTAGCGGTGGTGTGGTTCACTGCTATCACAAGGGAAGTTGAGTTGCCGGAAGAAGAACAGTGAACTCCCGGTGTCAGAGCTTCTCTCTCCTCCCGTAAGTATCACAGGTATAAGTTATGACCCTAGAAGTTCTAAGTATTGCTGAATCTCCCAATCATTTAGGTTCCTTCTAGTGATGATTTCCCAGTCATTGAACTCCTTGTTGAACATGAGATCAACTGTTGCCTCTTTATCCACTGAGATTGCAAAAATAAGGGGGAATATGTCCTTCAGTTTGCTATTCTCCACCCAAACATCCGACCAGAACCGAATGGACTCCCCATTGTCAACCTCCCACTTAGTGAGGTTATGGAACTTCGTTAGGAGTCTTTGAATCCCCTTCCAAATACCACACCCAAAGGAAGCATCCTTAAGTCGAGCTTCCCATTACATTGGGTCTGCAGTCTGCACCACATTTCTCTACTATGACTTGTTTCGAAAGGGGCCTATTTTCAATGAGGAATCTCCACAGCCATTTAGTAAGCAGAGGTTTGTTCATGATCTTCAAATTCTTTACCCCAACCCTCCTCTAATCTTTGATATAGTGACATGTTTCCATGCAGCCCAATGTATCCTCTTCTCAGCTTTGCCATTCCACAAAAAGTTGCACATTTTCGATGAATCTCCTTAAGAACCCCCTTAGGAATAGAAAAGAGAGAGATAGTATGTTTTTTTTTTGAATTGGTCAGCGTGTCTCGAACCCTTGACCTCTAAGTGGAAGATTATACCTCTTACCACTCCAACCAAGGGTTGTTGACAAAGAGATAGTATGTTGGGAGAGCTTGTAAAACCGACTTGATAAGCGTAATCTTTCCCCCTTTAGAGAGCACATGACCCTTCCATGCCGCCAATTTCTTGTTGACCCTTTCCAGAACTGGATCCCACAAAGCTTTGGCCTTGTATTTCCGACCCAAAGGTAAACCCAGGTAAGAGGAAGGGAGAGAACCCACAGGGCACCCAAAGCATTTTAATAGTTTGTGGTTTCTATTACCTTCCCCCCTTAGTGGCTTCATAAATGAAGGATTTTTTCATGTTTACCTTGAGGCCTGACGCTAGCTCGTACCAATGAGGATATCCCCCAATTTCGTGATACTGGTCAAGTCCTCATCAAGGAAAAATAGTGTGTCATCCGCAAACTGAAGGTGGTTGATTCGCCTGCCCGAAGAATCCACTTGGAACCCCTTAATCCAGCCTTTATCCTCCGCTTGCTGCATACACTGACTTAACACCTTCCCCACCAGAAGGAAAAGGAGGGGAGAGATGGGATCGCCTTGCCCGATTCCTCTCGAGCTCTGGAAGACTTCAGAACGTCTTCCATTGACTATCACTGAGAAAGTAGCTGAGGAGATGCACGAATAAATCTAGGTTCTCCACTTGTACCCGAACACCTTATGCTCCATGATGTGATAGACAAAATCCCAGTTGATACGATCATAAGCTTTCTCTAAGTTTGCTTTAATGATGAGATCCTTCTTGCCTTCTCTTCTCCTAGAGTCTATTAGCTCATTAGCTATCATGACACCATCTAGGATTTGCCTACCACCCACAAAGGCCCCTTGGAAAGAAGAGATCAGCTTTTCCATAACTTTAGCCATTCTAGATGCAAGGATCTTAGAAATGATTAAGTAAGTCCTACCTACCAAGCTTATGGGCCGAAAATCCGAGAAAGAAGAGCTGCTTTTCTTCTTAGGAATCAACACAATAAAAGCCTGATTGAGCCTCCAATGTAATGTTGCTGTGTTTGAGAAGTCCTCTACCAACTCCATCATCGAACCTCTAATGATATCCCAACACTTGCTAAAAAAGAAATGGGGAAACCATTTGGGCCAGGGACTTTGTCCTTAGCCAGGTCTGAAATTGCATTCTTAACCTCTTCCTCCAAGATAGCTTTCTCTAAATCCTCTGCTTCAGCAATGGGTAGCTTAAGGAGCACCATCCCCTCGATGTTGGGTCTCCAGAATCTAGGTTCACAATAGAGGTGGCTGAAATGACGAACTGCTTCTCTGATTATCTCCTCTTCCTCAGTGATGTTTGCATCCCCTTGAATTATAATACTAATTCGATTCTGGCGAGTTCTGCATTTAAGAATTCTGTGGAAGTACGATGTATTCTTATCCCCAGCCTTAAGCCAGACAGATCTTGACTTTTGCCTAAGGCTCACCTCTTCCATGCTCATTAACTTCGCTTTTAGAACCTTACGAGCTTCGATCTCTTCCGATGATAGGGTCTGGGCTCCTCCAGAATATCCAAATTATATATGTCGGACTGAATCTGCGAGTATTCCTTGTTGAATTTGTTGCACTTATCTCTAGACCAGGGTTTTAGCTTACCTTTGATGAAGTGAAGCTTCTTCCAGAAAGTATGGCCAGGAGAGTTACCAGTGGAGGCTTCACTCCTTAATGTTGCGAATAAAATCCTCCTCAACCATCCATCTATCCTCTAATCTAAATGGAGGAGGGTTGGACGAAGCAAAGTCGGTACGCAGGAGCACAGGGGCGTGGTCGGATATTGGGCGAGGTAGGATAATCTGTTCGACCCTAGAGTATTTGTCTTCCCAGGAACTATTGATGAGAAACCTATCTAGCACATTTAGAACTGGATTAGATTGGTTATTAGTCCAAGAATACTCCATACCTTGCTTAGGCAAATCCAGGAGGTTGTTGTGATTGACCCACTCTCCGAAATCCTTCATACTAGACGTAATCTTCCTTCCATTCTTCTTTTCGTGGAGGAAGCGAATCACATCGAAATCCCCACCCACACACCAGGATAGTTGCCACTTTGAGGCGACTGAATCCAATTCTACCCAGAGATCCTTTCTCTTATTTTTCATACAGGGGCCACAGACCCCAGTAAAAACCCAAGAAAACTTATCAGCTTTGTTCTTAAAGAGACTAGACAAACAGTAAGTAGACTTCAAAACATCCATAGCTTCCATTATATCGACATCCCAGATACACAAAATACCCCCTGAATTCCCTTCAGTAGGGAGAGACTCCCACC